>BPLR01021102.1:0-49947 GCA_021605095.1 Caerostris extrusa
TTGTTTAGATCTATTAGTAGAAGAGAATACTAGAAATGTCATGGATGGAATTTTAGGCACAGTTTTTTGGACACATTAATTTTTGTTTACAATTTAGGGTCATATTGCTTGCTTTGTGTGGAAATCCTCACCACAACCCCATAAGCCCTATTTCTAGAACAAAGCACTTTGGCTGGTATTTTTTTGGAAATTACCACCATGAACACCCCATTTGGATGATTTGCTTTTTTTCAAATGAAGATGCTATACGATTTTTTTATTTGCTCGTACTTTAGCAGCTGTCCTAATGAAATGAAGTGCAGAAATTTTGGATGAATCGACTTTTTTCTATGTATTGGTGTTATACGAATTTTATATTTGTTGGCCCTTTAGCAGCAACCTTTTAAAGAAATGAAGTGAAGAAATATTATCAGAAAGAAGACCTCTCTTGAATCTCTTTCTTATTATTACTAATCAAACAATTTTTTTTTTTGTCTGTGAAGCTAAGTATTGTAACAAACGCACTAAGAAATGGCTCCAGTAGCTAGACCGACAGCTGAAGAAAATTCATTTATGTGTGATGTTTGCGGAAAACGATTTGTTCAGAAACGGAATTTGGATCTACACTCGCTTTGTCATTCAGGAACGAAACCTCGTAAGTGTGACGTTTGCAATAAAAGATTTCTTAGAAAATGCACTTTAAAGCAACATTTACTTATTCATGGAGGAATAAAGGATTATGTATGTGACGTGTGCAACACTGCATTTGTACAAAAAGCTCATTTGCAAACACACATGCATACTCACACGAAAGAAAAACCTCACGAATGCAGTCTTTGTGGAAAAGCGTTTGCAGATAGATCAAGTTTAAGGAGACATTTGAGAACTCACACTGAGGAAAAGCCTTATGTGTGTGAAATATGCGACAAGGGGTTTTCTGACTCATCTAATTTAAAGCATCATTTGTTAACACACACCAAAGAGAAGCCGCATGTGTGTGAAGTATGCGAAAGAGGTTTTTCCCAGAAAGGACATTTATCAAGTCACATGAAAATTCACATGAAATGAAAATGTTTTCTTTCTCCAAGTCGGAGTTTTGAAAAACGATTCGCAGCTAAAATATCAGATATTTGTATATATGTATTTCTTTGCCATCTGATTTTGTGTTTTTAAAATTATATTGTAAAAATTATCCTCCTTTTTAAACAGTCATTTTACTTTTTGATTAACTTTTTATGTGTGTCCGATTTAATTAAGTCATTAAATATATAAATAGTATATAAGCTTTTGAATGTTTGGACAGATATGTATGAAGACAACGGTGTGCATCTCCTACTGGTTCAACTTTGAAGGATTTGTTCAGAAAAAAATGATATTCATTTGTATGTATTGATTAGTATTTTTAATTTTGTGGTTTTTAAATATAGAGATGGAGGAAGGTTTTTTATAGCTATTCGTGCCATTCATTTTCAAATTAAAGTTTTACTCTGAATATGTACAGTGCTTTTAAATATGTTTTTAAATCTAGATTGTATTTAATTTAAAGTTTTATTGTATGTGTATTACTTGTTTATTAATTTTTAACATTTGAATTGAATGCTTTACATAAATATTATAATACAAAGTAAAGGACGAATTTTTCCAGAGGATATTTTTGATAATTGAAGCAGAACGAGTGTCCATCTACATCGTTTTTATGTTGGAGACGTGAATGATTAAGCTGTTCATTTCACTTCTATAAGATATATAATAAAAATTGATTATTGAAAGTTTTTGGTTACATTTTTTTGATCATTATTTTGAAACGATTTATTTATAATTAAAGGCTGGTTTACTAATTTTTCTGCTTTAAACTGTCACGATTTATTCCTTGTGTGTGCTGCTTTGCTATTCGCAGTTGGTAATGTCAATTATCTTAGTGTTCGGGTAGATGGATGGTGGGTCTTTGAAAGCAGAACATTAACATTCGAGATGCGCTGAATCCTCTGAAACCCTTCTGCGAAATTCCGCTTTTCTTCCAACTTCGGCCTATTCGACTGTACTACAGCGGATGGTCTTTAACCGGTAGAGCCAGCTCTGTTGGGATTTTTAACATCTCTATTATTTGCCGTGGGATAATTAAGGTCTGCCGCAGACCACGCGATTTTTTTTTCAGATTCGACACAGACTCGAGCAATTTCTGAAAATCTCCGACCTTGGAATGATCTGCACTCGTGATTTAATCGTGCACGTGGGATCAAATTTATATTTTTAATTTTTGTTTCTTTGTTAAAATAACCCACAGTTCTGTATTGGTGTATATATATATATATATAAGTGCATATTAGAAATTAGTTCTTGTAAATAAAAGTTAAAATGCTCCCATGGTCCTGAAAGTGGCTCTCTTCTTGAAGCCGTTATAGGTCTAGTATAAACATGTATATTGCATATATGAAACATATATATTGCCCAAAACGTAAAATTTCTGTCCAACACGCAATTTAATGTGCACAAGCCCAATTAATCGTCACGTATGGACAAGGATAATTTGACAAGAGTAGTATTGGTTTGATTTGTCGCTTTACGGTCATTTTGGTACACACTTTACGCTAAATATACCGGGACCTACCATTTTTAACGTGGATTCCGAACCACCCACAAACATCCATGCCATCGCCAAGATTCGAACCTGAAGCCTTCAGTACCAACAGCCAAAGCGCTAGCCAGTTGGCCATCAGGCCGATTGACAAAGAGTAGAGCGTGTATTCATAAATGCAGGTCTTCTGGAAGTTGGTTCCAAATAGTAGAACCAGCACTGAAATTTCAGCACAAAATTTAAACTCATTTTAACTTTTTTACAATTTTTTGTTATAAATTATTTTTAATTAAGGCTTTCATGCATTGAAATAACTAAGCTAAGAAAGATAAACAATCCTTAAATACGCAATCAGTGAACTGTTGGCCACAATTATTTTTTATCAATGCCAAGTTGATTTATTTTAGTGTAGTGAAATGTATAATCGTTACCCATAGACTAAGGCCTAATGGGCATTGGCAACATTTTCATGTGGTGATTAAATTATTCCGATATTAAAAAGTGTCTTTGACTTCTCGTTAAGTAGCATTAGGTGACTCAATAATTGCCACACACTTTTAAAGAGATTTTAAAAGTGCAGGAATTGACGCACTTTTAAAAATTACATGGAAAATGCATGATTTTCGAGTTTTAATTTTTTTTTTAAGCTAATGCAAGGCTATTATAATCCTGAATATTACTCTCTCTCTCTCTCTCTATATATATATATGTATATGAGTGTGTGTGTCATGTGGTTTGCAGGCCTACGAAATTTTCCCTCTCCCAACTGTAGACATTGTCACGTATAACTAACATGATTCAAGCTGCTCGATCCATTCCAGCAATGTTAAGCTATTGGCCTTTCCTTTGTTTTTAGGCGCATCGCTTATGCACTTTTGCACAGCCAGTTAACATAGCGGCTTTAATACTATTCCGTCGCAGCCTTGTGATGCAAAGTCTCGTTTCTCCATCTCAATTGGTTTTCTCTGCTTGCTCGATTCATTATCTGAACTTCTATTAACATGCATCTGCTTGCAAATGGGAATGAAAACTTGTATGGACCAGGTGCCCTTTTCCCCATCACTCTCGATTGGCCAACTAGCCAGCGCTCTCTCCTTTGTTACCACATAGGCTTTTAAGGTTCGAATCCTGCGGTGGCTGGATGTTTGGGAATGGTTCGGAATCCACGTTAAACTGCAGGTCCCGGTCTAATGAGCCTAAAGACGAGCCACAAACCAAACCATCCCTCTCTATTGACACGACTTTACCCCAGACATTTTATTCCCCAGTCCCAGACAGAGAGAGGCGTCCAGCCTCCTACACCAGGGGTCAGCAACCTTTTGAGTCGGAAGAGCCAAAAATGGCAATTTACAAAATTTCAAAGTTTTTAAAGAGCCACAAAATTTTTTTCTTGCCGACAATAAATAACAGGTGGGCTGAAAAGTTCATGGGCAGACACATAGATGGCACTACTAGTATTAAATCCATATGACTTTTAATTAGCCCTAACATTCAAAAGACACGTGTATAAATTTGACAGCTGTAGCACTATTAGTATGTGAGTTATAGCATTTTTAGTGTTCATGACGTGCAGTCCATTCGACTGACTGTCGAATGGACCCCGGTGTGAAATGATGGAGCCATGTTTCATCCATTGTCACATATCGACGCAAAAATTCGGGTTTATTACGATTGAACAGCTCCAAACACTGCTTAGAATCATCCATTCGTTGTTGTTTTGGGTCGATTGTGAGCTCGCGCGGCACCCACTTTCAACAGAGCTTTCGCATATCAAATATTCATTCACGATATGTCCAACACGTTCCTTTGATATCTTTAGGGTCACAACTATATCAATCAACTTACAACTTTACGGTTATCAGAAATTGTTTTGTGGACTTTTTTGATGTTTTCGTCGGTAACAGCCTCTTTGGGACGTCCACTGCCTGCATCGTCCTCGGTGCTCATTTCGCCTCGTTTAAATTTAGCAAACCACTTCTCTACAGTTGATTTTCCTGGTGCTTTCCTGATTCCTTCCGAATAATATTTATCAACCCAAGCCTTGGCTTCAATAGTATTTTTTTTTTCGCAAAAACGCAATGCTTTATTAACACACGAAATTCCTTTTTATCCATTTTCTCAAACTAACAAAAGTTGCTTCCCTAAAAATGCTATAACTCACATACTAATATTGCAAGAGATGTCGAATTTATACACGTGTCTTTTTGAAGGCTAGAGCTAACTAAAAATCACATGGATTTAATACTAGTAGCTCCGATTTAATAATACTAGCCCACCCGTTAGTACTCGCATAAATAAAGTTTTTTGAAAAAAACAAAACTAAGAAAACTATTCATAAGAAAAAATATCTATTTATTCATTATATCATTCTATTTATTCATTATTAGATAATTACTTATTATTTAAGTAAAAAATTAAAACAATTAAACATTTACTTACAACACTAACTTGTACTTCAATAACTTACATTTGAGCAAACAAATTCAATGGGAGCATTGGCTTTTGCATGGTTTTAGAAAGTTTAATTTGGCTCATTACTTGTCGCTTTATGTTTCAAACACGACTCTAAATTTTTATTTGCTAGTTGGCTTCTTACTTTTTACTTTTAATTATATTCATGCAAGAGAACGCTTGCTCGCACGAATATGTCGATCCAAAGATAGTCAGCACTCCAAATGCCAACTTCTTCACCTCACTGTAGCAATCTGGAAGACTATTCCATGCGTCGAATATAAGTGCCTCAACTCGCGACATTTCTTTTAAAGTTGTCCACTTTTGTTGCGTTACGTACATACATTTCTGGACCTCCAACTCTTCCAACTTGCTTTTCAACTCTGTAAATTTTCCACTCCACAAAGCTTTTACTTTTAAATCGGTCACTTGCATTTCTAGAGATCCAGTATCAATTCCAAATGGCTCAATGTGGATTTCGTTACTATTTGTGTTGAGAGGATTTACTATGAATGCTAGAGTGGTTTTGAATTACTCAAATATGTCAGAAAATTCCTCTTTAATTTTTTTTATAACTGTACTGAAGTACCTCGTGTCAACAGTTGCACTGGTTTTATCGCGACATTGTTTTAGAAATTGAAAATGAAGTAATTTACCGCTCTGAATATATTGTGCAAAAAAGAATTAATTTTTCTTCAAAACAAACCAATTCTTCTACCAAAACATAGTCTGGGTTCCTTGCAGTTTTAGATTCAGCTCATTTAATTTCGCTGTGATATCCAACATAAAGTAAAATTTTTGCAACCATTTGTCGTTCTCTAATTCAGGGTGATTAATGCCTTTTCATTTAGGAATGTATTTATTTCATTCAAGCACAAATCAAAACGTTTCAACGCCTTACCTTTGGAAAGCCATCGCACTTTATTGTGAAGTAGGAGGTCGGAATACTGAGTCTCCATTTCGTTTAAGAATTCTTTAAACTGACGATGGTAGAATGCTTTTTGACAAGATGCTGTTAACAATCTTGATTACCAAATTCATGACCTCAACTATTTCGGCCGGAAATGTTTTGGGCACAAAAGCTTCTTGGTGTATTATGCAGTGAAACGTAAGAATTTCGTGGTTTATTTTTGCTCTGAAGAATCGTTATTGCCCCTTTTTTTTTTCCTGTCATACTTCTGGCTCCATCATTTGCTATTAAATCGATCTTATTGTCTTTAAGGCATTTTTGCACGGCACTAGCTATATCTTCCCCTCTAGTTTGTCCCGAGAGCGGTAGCAATCTAAGAAGTTCTTCTTTTGGACCTTTGGAAGACATATACCTGACAAAAGGGCAACTTGTGCCGTGTCTTTTATGTCGCAAGACTCATCTATATAGCGAGTGATAAGGCAGAAAAAAAAGTTGAATATCTCCCACCTGCAAATATGTTACATTTGAAGATATTTTTGCTATTCTATCTTGTACTGTTTTAGCGGATAGTGGCAAATCTTTGATTTTTTTCAAGATTTCTGGTTTGTTTTTGAAATCACGAAACAGTTTTTCAGATTCACGTATAAAGCAATCTTTGACATACTCACCATCTGTGAATGGCTTGCCTTTTTTTTGCAATTTTTAGTGATACCACGAAACTTGCCAGATTAACATTACTTGTAGATTGCGTCCAGTTACTCAACGTGGAACTTGATTGCTGTTTTTGTTTTCGGAGTTCGTCGGCAGCTTTTTATCTTTCTTCGCCGACTGGATATTTACTTTTTGTTCCTCAGCGTTCGAAAATCGGTTTATTAAATAACAATTTATAGGTACTTATACCTATAATTATTATTTAACGCTAATTTTTAAATAATAAAAGCTATAAAATAGATAAATAATAAAATAGGTAATTTGTTAAATATATATTTTAATAAAAACACTTTCGCGTTAATATCCAACAGTAGTACTTTGTTTCTTTTTGACAATTCTTATTGACTTCAAAAAAGTAGTTAGGTATCTTATTTGGAAAAAAATATATGTAATTTGTATTTTAAAAATAAAATACTTATTAGAGAGTTTTTGCATGCCGTACTTTAAAAATACGGTATTTTTTCCTTAACGCGCATGCTCATAGGAAATTGCGCATGCATATCTGTAATAATATTTCCTATGAGCATGCGCGCTAGGGAGAAAAAAAAATACCGTATTTTTAAAGTACGGTATGCAAAAAAACTCTTTATTATGTTACTTACCTTTACTTCGTTTTTATTATTATTATTATATATGCATATATGACGTCATTCGAGAGCTTCCGATGGACTGACAACAGTGACGAAGCGTGTCACGGGGGAGAGGTGCGGTGAAAAACGAGTACAAGTCGCTGAGAAATAGAATCGGTGCCTAATCCTCATTAATCGATTTAGAACGATTTTTAATTGGTTTTTTTTTTTTTTTTTTGATAAAATAAATAATATTTGCGTATGGAACTAAAGAGCCGCATGTGGCTCGCGAGCCGCAGGTTGCCGACCCCTGTCCTACACTAATTCATTGCAGATTTATATCTATATATATATATTTGAATAGAACTACGATAACCTAAAAAGGACGGCAATATAGTATATTTCGACTTTGCAACATTGGAAATTCTTTTCGGAGGTACGGGGGGGGGTCTAAGATTAAATGGAACATTTTTAGTAAACTGGAATAAAAATTGATTTTTATTTATTAAACAATAATTCATCGCTTAATACGTTTTATTTATTTTGTGTCCGATTGTCAGTATAATTGATGAACAGTGCAAAAAATAATGCCAATCATTAAAAACTCTCCAATCATGAAAATCGCCCAATTTGCTCAAAATTAAATTGTGTTATTTCTTAACGAATATTGATCCGAAACGATTATTTATACTTGATGCAATATTTTTATACCGATGTAAAAATCCGCATCTCTATTTGACTGCAATATCATTTGGATGCAAATACTCTCGTCTGATCCGCCTCGATCTCAACAGAAAAAAATTTCTTCCTGACAGATTTATAGTGCCTATGCGCGGTATGGACAACATACTTTCTTGACTTATTTGTTGAGTTTCGATTCTATAACACAAATGATTTAAAGTATCATCTCTTTACCAGAAGGCTGTTCCTGAGTAAAAAGTCTTAATAGATAAAATCTCCATTTTGTATTTCCAAACATTAATTTGTCCCTTCTGCTGTATCTTCAAACTTTAACATCCAAATGGGTGGTTAATAATTTTCGAGTTTTAGAGAATTCCATTTCTTTCTCGAACATTTATGAAAAGCTTATTTCTGTATGTTCAAGAAAAGCCTAATTGGATGAATCACATTTTTAAATATAGAAATAATAATTGTTGGCAGTTGGACTATTTTAATAATGAAATGAAGTGAATGAAATTTGATGTCTTTCAGTTTATTTAAAGGAAAATATTTACACCCGCATAAAAATCACTTCGCTCTCATTGCAGTAATTAAAAAGTTTTTTTCTCCCTGTAAATCGCGTATTTTGATAAACGCGGAAAGTAATGGCTCAGCCTGGTGAACCAACTGTGAAAGAAAACAATTTTTCGTGTGATATGTGCGGAAAACGATTTGCACAGAAATGGAAATTGAAGCAGCATTCGTTTTGCCACTCGGGATCGAAGCCTCATGCGTGCGCCAAAAGATTTCTTAGAAAAAGTGATTGAAAAAAGCATTTAGTAATTCACGAGGGTAAGAAAGCAAACTTTTGCGAAATATGCAACAAGGACTTCTTTCGAAAACAGGATCTTCCAGTCCATATGGTTGTACATACCAAAAACAAAAGACGCACAAATGCAGTTTGTGTGGAAAAGCATTTGGGCAGAGTTCAATTCTGAGAAGGCATTTGAGAACTCATACCCAAGAAAAGCCTCATTCTTGTGAGTTGTGCAACAAGGCGTTTTCCACAAACAACATTTGTAAAGCCATTACCGCGTCCACACCGAAGAGAAGCCATATGTATGCGAGGTATGTCAGAAAGGGTTTTCACATAAAAGGAGTTTATCTGATCACTTGTCTACTCATTCGGAAGAAAAGCAGTTTGTGTGTGCTGTATGCGAAAGACGATTTTCTCACAGAACGTCTTTGTCACATCATAAGAAAGCTTATATGAAATAAAAGTGCAAAAGTGCTTCATCAAACCTTTGCTTAAAATAGACTATCTGTGGTCTAAAAAACGACGTTCACAGAACACTGCACTGTCCTGACAAACACGGAAACATTCATTATTCGTATGTACTTCATCTGGTATATTGTTTTTAATTTTATTGGAAAAACTACCTCTTTTAATATAAGTGTTACTTTTAACCTTTCATGTATTGAATTTTATACCCTGTAGACTATTGTGTGCATATATAGTGGAGATATTTTTTAGGTTGTTAGGCAATAGGTTATTAGGTGTTATGTAGATTTCTGAATGATTAAGCATAGACTGCGTACAGCAGCATGAATTAGAAATGGTTTTGAGCAATGTTTGCTGAATTATTTTACAATAATTTCAACCGTTTATATTGACATATTCGTCTGATAATTCAGGTAGGAGTTTTAAATCCTCCGTAAATGTACGAAAAGGAATTTTTAAACTCAAGCTTTACTTTTATAAATATAATCTACTTGGATTTACTATTCACGACTTTTAAAATTGATTTAATTCCCTTTAATGGTTTTTACACCTTAATATAAGAGTTTTTTTAACATACGATGATTTTTATAAGCATAATGTTTGCATTAATAAAAAGTAATGATGTAATATTTTTATCTTTTTAAGAAAAATGTTCTTCTCACCATCGTACTACTCTTTACAGATAATATTTTGTAAATTACTGCAGAACGACTCTACTTCATGCGTATTTGTGACGAATTGTAAAAATTATTTTAAATAAAGACATTTATTTTTCTATTGTTATTTCTTCAATGTTTGCTTGCTTCATAAGAAATTACGACGAATTCATTTTATTCGTGTAAAGATTCATATCTGTTGAAGTGAGTTATCTATCATTTTCAACATTCAAGAGCAATTATTTTAAAACTGTGTTTTATCAAACTCCAGAGGACATCCTCCAACGAGTTGCTGCGACTTCCCGAAAAGTGGTGTTTGACTTAAATTTAAATAAATGTAGATAAATTAAAAAAATTAACGAAATGTAACAAAACATGTTGATGAACAGAAATTTAATTGAACAGTATCTATAGTTGACTTTTCTGATTTTAATCCTTTAACATTACTTCCAGCAATTTGCTACAACCAGTAGCGCGTGGATTTGTGACATTTAATTTTACATGAGATATTATCAGATTTTTAATTTTGATCAGATGCTTTGAAAAAGTTTCTGTATTTATCTGTTATTCAAAATTAAAGTTTTAAAAATTTGTTTCTTTGATTTTACTTCTAAGGAAATTTAATATGAAATATAAACGTAAACAATCCATTTTATTGCAAAAGAGATTGCAATGACTTCTATTGCATAGTTAATACACCAAGTCATAATTTTACATTCGTATTTTCTAATTGTAGTTTTTATTTGACAAAGTTAAAGGGAAGTTTGGCAAAGTTCAAGTTTTGGGAAAAGTTCAAAACTGAGGCGACATTTGAGGACTCACACGCAAGAGAAGCCTCATTCTTGCGAGTTGTGCAATAAGGCGTTTTCCACGAAGCAAAATTTGTAAACCCCATTACCGCGTCCATACTGAAGAGAAACCGTATGTTTGCAAAGTATGTCAGAAAGAGTTTTCCATAAAATGTAATTTAACTGATCATTTGTTTACTAATTCGGAAGAAAAACCATTTGTGTGTGATATATGCCAAAAAGGTTTTCTGGAAAATCCAATTTATCGCAACGTAAGAAAGCTCATACAAAGTAAATATGCAAAAAAATTTTTACAATTTTTTTTTCACAAATTAGACTTTTTTTTTTTTTTCTCTTAAACATGATTTCCATAAAATGGTACTTTTTGACAAATACGGAAAAATTAGTTATTCGTATGTATATCATATTACGTATTGTCTTTATTATTTTATTTGAGAATATCCTTTTAATCATAAGTGTTAATTTTTATCTTTTATGTATGAAATTTAAATTTTGCTATAGACAAAAGAATATGTAGTACAGAAAGTATTTTAGGTTCTGCAAAGTTGTCTGGCTGATTAAAAATAAACGGTGTGTAAACTCTTCAGTTTAAATTAGGTTTTGAGCAATGTTTGCTGAATAATATTGCAAAATAATTTTTGCAGTTTTTATTGATATACATTAGTTTTTGGTTATTAGAACAATACGAGTTTTAAATTATTTTTTAACATATATATATATATATAAGTGAATATTTTAAATTTTTAGCTTCATTTTTTTTTTTAAATATAGCATTATGAAATTTTACTATTCACGATTTACTATTTTATTCACTCAATGACCATTTTGTATTACTGTAGAATGTTTGTTAAGGTAAAATGTATCGTATAATATCTGCTACATATAATTGACCTATATAATCTTAAGAAAATAATCTTACTCCTGACTACTCTTAGAGAATGTTTTATAATATACTGCAGAAAGACTGCATTTCTAGACAATTGTGTTATTTGCAATGATTTTGAAATAATATTTTAAATAAAAACATTTATTCATTTTCCCATTCTGTTGTTTCTTGTAATACTTTCTTCGCGGGGAAATTGGAACCGATTCAATTATCTGCCTGTGCGAATCACCATATGTATGCGAGACATGTCAGGGTGTTCCCATACTATAAAGAGTTTAACTGATCATTTCTATACTCATTCCGAAGAAAAGCAGTGTGTGTGTGCTGTATACCATAACCAAGGGCTCCACCACTGCTACCCAGGGAACACATGTAGCTTCTTAGTAAACCACGAAGGCGGATTAGCAATGCTCTACAATACTACGTAGTTACCTGTCCTATTAGACAGGTAACTACGTTTTAAAGGGGATTCCGACCCAATACAAATATCTGTGGCTTAAAGTAGATTCGAAACACTACATATATCCATGGCACCGCAGGAGTCGAACCCGAACCTGTGATACCAAGAGCCAGAGCGCTAGCCACTCGGCCGTCAGGCGACTTTGACTTAACAACATCCAATATTTGAAAAATATTAGATAATTTCTGAGTTTGAGGAAAACAAGTTAATAATCATAATAAATTATTATTAATAATAATTCTCACGCGATTTAATTTTCTCTGTGCTTTATTACGAACAGAGTTGATGAGTTTTTAAATCACGTGACATATTCATATCCAAATTTGTCTTCGTTCACAATTAGATTTTTCTTTTAAATAATCTCTTCATATTTCTATAATTAAAAGCTATTTATCTGATACAGTTGATACAATTAAGGAAAAAAAAGGAGCAGTAAAGTTCAATAATTAGAAAAATATTGTACTTTACTGTTCCGCAATAAAAGAAAATTAAAAATGGATTTGTTTTGATTCATATTCTCAAGCAAAAAAAAAATTATTATATATATTTTTTCCTAATTTATCACAGAAATGAATGGGTATTTCGTTTCTAATTGTTCCGTGCAACTTGTTCCTCAATTACTGCAATGTCGAAGCGGCGACTCTTTCCTTACATCGGAGATCCGCGTGACTTCTTTAAATGGGAATCAATCGAATATTTCCCTTTAATAATAAATAAGCTTAATTTGAGCAGAGCCTTCGATCCTGCTTCACGTTATCTCTGGTGCAACGGATGACAGTTTGGAAGTTGTCCTTGCTAACTAATAGAACCTCATGAAACAGTCCAAGTACGCTGCATTTTAAATAAATATTCAAAGATAGGTTTAAATAGTTGGTAACGTAAAACATTTAAGTCAACTAATATTATTCACTCTAAATAAAAGGAGTTTTCAATTAAATAGCTCGCGATATATTTTTAAGTAAAAAACGGATGAGTCCATATAAGACACGGTATTGCAGATGTCATCTTAATGTTAGACCATCGAATATGTCTTTGCAAAAGAGATAGTCGCAAAATGTCACTCTGGGTTGGATGGAAGCTTCGATGTATTCCGAATGTCATGCTCTGTACTGCAAGCGCATCAACGCGACACCCATTTCATTCATCACTCCAACAGACTCACTCAAGTGGGCGTGTTACTTCAGACGAGCTCATTTCGCTACAAAACTACAATGAAAAAAGCGCTTTCTGCCCCGAACATCCCAGTTTTGTTTCTAAATATTATAAGTATTTTTATAAACAGAAATCGTAACACACAGACACATTAATTATAATTTTCTATGAAGAAAATAAATACCAATAGAAAATCAATGTCTTTATTTAAAATATTTTTATAATTATCACAAATAATATAAGTTGTAATAAAAAACAATCTTTCTGCAGTAATTTATAAAATATTCTCTGAAAAAGAGTCGACCGATAATTTGAAGTATTTTCATACAAAAATTTAAAAGAAATTAAATTATACCTAGGTATTATATTTATGAAATATTTTTACCTTAAAAACATCCTACAGTACTAAGCAAGATAAATTTATAAGTGTAAAATTTAAAAATGCGTTTGCATACGTAAAAAATATTTAAAACTCATTCTTGAATCATCAACTATTAGAAGAATATGTCAAGAAAACCATTGCTTAAAAGATGTTCCGATTTACATTGAAGAGGGATGCACACCGTTTGTGCTTAATCCTTCTGAAACCCCAAACAGCTGTCTCTACTGCACATTGAATTGTCTAAAGGAAATAAAATTCAATACATAAAAAGAAATATTTACAATAAAATAAGGAAATTTCACAATAAAAAATTTTAAAAACTATAAGAGAGATAAAACTCATACAAACATGGAATCTTTTCTGCAATTGTCATCAAAGTGCAGTTCTGTGAATCTTGTTTTTAAAATAAGTCTCTTTTGAGAAAAAAGTTTTTATGAAACGTCTTCATTTCGCATGAATTTTCTCGTGTCTTAATAAATGCATTTTGCGAGAAAATCCTTTTGGCATACGGCACACACAAAGGGCTTTTCTTTGGAATGAGTCATCAAATGAGTAGTTACATTTGATTTATGTGAATACCCTTTCTGGCATATTTCACACACAAACGGCTTCTCTTCGGTGTGGACGCGGTAATGGTTTTGCAAATCAACCTTCTGATTAAACGCCTTATTGCACAACTCACACGAGTGAGGCTTCTCTTGCGTGTGAATTCTCAAATGCTGCTTCAGAGTTGATCTTTGTCCAAATGTTTTTCCACACAAACTGCATTTGTGTGGCTTCTCATTGGTGTGAGTGACCATATGGACTCGAAGGTGATCTTTTTCGAACAAAGACTTTGTTGCATATTCCACAAGTGTGAGCTTTTTTCCTCTCGTGAATTACTGAATGTTTTGTTAAATCACTTTTTCTATGTAACTTTTTGTTGCATATGTTACACTCGTGAGACTTCGATCCTGAGTGGCAAATCGAATGCTCTTCCAGCGCGTTTTTTAGAGCAAATCGTTTTCCGCACATATCACACAAGAAACCATTCTCTTCCCCGTTTGGTCCACCAAGCTCTGCCATTACTCAAAGAGCTTGCCGAAAGATTCAATTCACAGGTAAAAAAAAAAAATTGTCGTCCACCACAACAAGAAGCGAATTTTACATTGATGTAAAAAGTTCCTTTTAAATAAACTGAGAGAGAGCAAATTTCCTTCACTTCGTTTCATGAATACAAATTGCCAACAAATAAAAACTGCAGAAATATTACTTCTTCTGAAAAAGTGATTCATCCAAATAAGCTTTCTTGGTGGTAAATTCCAAATAAAATAGAAGTATTCTGAAAAAGGGATTGCTTTTCTGTAACTCGAGGATTATTAACCGCAGAACAGACGGACATATTATCTTTGAAAGCGTTTTAATTATGAAGAACCTTCAATCACCCAGATCTTTATTTGTGTCCCTTATGTTATAGTGATCAAAATTAAACAAAAAAAAAATATATATTCCATAGACTGGTAATAGGCATTATAAATCTGGAAACCAGAATGTCTTTCTTTTGAGATCGAGGAGAATCAAAAGAGAGTACAAGCATCCAGATGACTACTACAGTAAGAAAAGAGGAGCTGTTTTTATATAATGCTATCAAAAATATGCCTTAAACAATCCCCTGCAAATTTCTCTCCATTAACAATGTCGGTTCGAGCGGGCACCAAGTTGGGCATTTGCGCGGCACAAGGTTGGGCACCAGATTGTAATTTGCAGGTTGTGCAGCTGGATTATTATTGATTGTGGTTGGGTTGAGGTTTGATACCCAGATTTGAGTACTCACACCTTTATTGACACACGGACAAACACCACACAGGTGCAATTAACAACAGAAAGTATTTAACGCATTTAAAGACGTATAATAATAGATTCGTTGAAGGATTCTAAGCCGAAAGTCCGATATTCAGGTACGCGCGGGATGTGCGAAATATACTTCCTCTGCAGGTAAGAATCTGCAGTCCAACTTTTAACCAGGTTTGAGTTAAATACATTTCCTTTCAGGATGAGAAACATCCACTCTCTTTTCTCATGAATGCCACGGGGGCATTCAGAAGAAATAAGAATTATGAAATTTGTTTCATTTTCATGAAAAAAAAATCATAATTTTGAGGAAAATCATGTGAAAAATAAAAATTTATTTTAATTAAATTTAAATCACAGATTTGCTCTAATTTGAAATATTTTATTAAATTGAAGCTATTGTTTTTTAAAACCTGTATTAAAAGAGAAAACAAGTCTGAATATGTATTAATTTATCATTGCGCGAAAGATTATTGAATTTCCAAACAAACGATTCTTGGTTCGAAATTCAATAAGGCTCTGAAGCAGAAGTCTTTGTCGATGATCTTATGTCAGAAATTGTCTCCATAAATCTGTAGGCAGGAATGCCTTCTGTTGGATTCGGGGACTAGTATGTGAAGACAAACGCGCGCTACACATCGCAATTGGGATGGTAATGGAAATAGGAAATATACTATTTTTCCAACACTGAGTTTAATGTAACAAAATGAAGTATTTGTGGAATAAGAAATGTCTTATATTGTAAATTGATTGTTGTAAAATATGTCTTCTATTGTTCAGAACTACCTGAGGACAATACGAGTGCAGTGTAGCATGTTTCACTCTGGGTAACGATGGATCTGCTAATTCTCTTCCATTCCAGAGCAAATGGCTTTGCATAAAAATGTCCAACATTCCAAAAAACAACAAAAAGAAATAAACTGAAACGTTACATTGTAAAACTTTATCACAGACAGAAATAAAACGTAACAGCAGAATTCTACATTAATAAATGCAGTATTAATTTACTCGGCTTCAATGAATTAATTTCTTTTATTTGTTACGAGGTACCAGTTGTAATTATTCTCAAAACATTTTAGCAGAATAAAAATATTTATTAGCAGAATAAGGAAATAAAGTCCAAACTTATGCGGTAGAATATGCATTATAAATGCGAAAAGAATATTTTCTTAACTAATTACTTTTCAGTCAAACCCAACTTCGTTCAAATAAATAAATAAGGCGCTCTTTTTCCACTTTTACATCGTGATTAAAGAGAAGGCATCATTCCACAGAATGTTTATGCGGAATGCGATGCATCTGCAATAGAATTTCATCTCTAGTTAAATGATGAATGGGTCTCTGGACATCCTTCTAAGACAGAAGACTTTAAAGGACAGTGAATTAAAATGGAACATATTTGAAACAAAAAATTCTAATATTCGTGTATTTAACTTGGATGAAGTTTTAACTCCTTTTTCATTGTTTTTAATTTGAAATAGTAAATATATTATGTTTCCTACACTGAGTTTAATGAAACAAAAATGAGGTATTTGTAGAATAAGAAATGTCTTATATTGTAAATTGATTGTTGTAAAATATGTCTTCTATTCCAGAAAGCAGTACAAGCATCATCAAACGCTTTCCTGTTATGCTTTTTCGCACTTTGTACAAAAAAAAATGTCATCTGTAACACATGGAAAGAAAATATGTTTTGATTTTTTTTCTTAAAATCTTACATCATCTACTATCAATACTATTGTAAAGAAATACGTTAAACATTGCGTCTTGGTTTTTAATCAGTTAATAAAAATATTAAAAGTTAACTTAACTCATAATTAAAAATGTATATTCTTTTAAATTTAATCAGAATTAATTTAAGAAATTTATTAAACACAATTTTGCTTAAACATATGAAATAAAGCATTTTAATTCTTGGATATCGTGAAGGATATACACATTTATCTTTCACAATTAACTAAATCTAAGCATTTAATTTTCACTTCTCTTCATTTGTGTCAAAAATATCACTTTCTGATTTCTGTATATAAAGGGAAATATTTTCTTGCTTATGGATCTTTGGGATTTATGGCAGCCGATTGGCTATTCTATCTAAAATTATCTTTTTTTGGGGTTCAACAGAGAAAAGGGGGAAAAAAAACCCTCTGAAATAGATTGGAAAAGCCAATTCACTTTTTCTTCTACGGAAAAAAAATCTGAGCTTCGCATGGAATTCTTAAGAAAAACCGAAAACAAATGATCACCATAAAGCCTTGCTTCCGATTATAATTTGCAATTGCTATTCATTTAAAAAATAGTTAAAATGAGAACAACTAAAGATTAATAGTAAAAAAAAATTACGACTTTGTCCATCTGTGCATTCTCTATCATCAATATCAGTGATGATAGACCATGGTGGGCCAAGGCCGTCTGCCTGCTGACAGATTTTCAGACACTTTTCTATTACTTCTAGCTTCGGGTAAATTTCAAAAGTTCTACCTTCATTGGTTACTGGCACTATTGCCAGCAATGTTTCTCCAGACTGGAAAATACCATCGCATAACGTAACATGTGAGCGAGTTCTCAAGGATATACCCTTTTCTTTAAATAGAATATACAGTGGATAAAAAAGTATTGCAATTGCCTATATATGATCATATTTGCTAACAAAGTATGTTTACAAATTTTATTTTAACATAACGATTACAAAAGGAGAAAAAGACAAACAAATATAACGAAATTTTCATTTAAATATTTTTTTAGTCAAAATCTACCAGAAAATCCACAATTTACATGATTAAAAAAGTATTGGCAAAATTATGAATTTGACAAAATTATGAGCGAAAACAAAATCAGTATATGTTTAGTACTTTGTACGCATACCTTCTGCATCTATAACAGCTTGTAATCTATTTCTCATAGAGGAAACTAAGGTCTTTGTTGTACTGTTGGGAATTTTGTGCCACTTTTGCAAGAGTAGACGTTTGAGGTCGTCTTTACTTGAAATGTTATGTTTCTTGATTTCTAGATCCAGCAGGCGCCATAAATTTTCAATTGATAGATGTCAGGCGATTGAGGTGGGGTTTTTAATTGGCGGGGAGCATTGTAGAATAGCCATTCACGGGTGAGATTCACTGTATGCTTGGGGTCATTGTCTTGTTGAAAAACGAATGATGTTCCCAAGCCAAAATTTTGGGCACTGATTTTTAAGTTATGGCGCAAAATGTCAATGTATGTACGTGCTGTCATAATACCATCAATAAAATGCAGGTTGCCAATTCCATTAGCTGCCATACAGCCCCAAACTAAGACGCTGCCTCCACCATGTTTTACAGTAGCAGTTAAATGTTGCTTTTCCAATTCAGTATTTGGCCTCCTCCACACATATCGCCATCCATCACTGCCGAAAATGTTAAACTTTGATTCCACGGAAAAAATAACTGTGTTCCAAAACTCTTCAGATAAATCAACGTGGGATTTTTGCGAAATCTAACCACTTTCTCCTATTTATTTCCGATGAATGGTTTCTTTCTAGCCGCCCTTCCATAATAACTTCTCTCGTGTAAAACATTCCGTACAGTCTGTATGCTGAAAGTCTTTTGCGAAGTGAAAGCAACACCTCTAGCTATCTGGGTGCACTTATTTTAGGGTTTTTCTTAACCTTGTTAATAATGACACGTTCTTCTCTTGTAGAAAATATTCGAGGTCGTCCACTTCTAGTCTTATTTTCCGTTGATCCTGTTTCCTTGAACTTTTTTACAACACTTCTGACAGTAAATAAATTTATATTGAACTGCACTCCTATAGCACGATAAGTTAAACCTTCTTTCTGAGCCTAATAATCATGTTTTTAACACTAACGTCCAACTCCTTCGATTTCTAAGTCATTTTACTGCAGTAATCGCAAAATAATGCATAGTTTTGCAGACTTCATACCGATAGTTTCTTATCAGTCGAAACACGTGACTTCAATGTAACAAAATTTGCATAGCAGTTAAAACTTTGCCAATACTTTTTTGACATGCAAATTTTCGTTTTTTGAAAGAAAAAAAAAATCGTAGAAAATGCAAATTAAAATAAAAATTTTACTATTTTTATATATCTAAGATGTCTTGTATTTAATTACGACAGCTAAAATTGCATAACATTTTATTGTCAATATGAACAAATTAAGGCAATTGCCATACTTTTTTTACCCACTGTTCACCAGCAATACTATTTGCACCATTATCTGCACAAGCATACACCTCTTTGTTACAGATGGTAATAGGTACATTTGGAGATGACACTATTGAAGTGTTAAAACTATAAACCAGGTCATCTTGTGCTTCTATAGTTTCTGATATTTCCGCAGGAGAACGTTTCGGGCATTTCTGCTTTATAAATCCTGCTTTAGCCGTAACAAGGAAATTCCTTATCCAATAGTAACTCATTTCTTCTCAGTACGCAAGGAGACTTATTTTGCTTCTTATAACTATCTTGCGAAATAAATTCCTCCTTACTACTCTTCACAACAATATCCTTATTTACACACGTGGAACTAATGTTGTCGTAAGTCTCGTGTTTTTCACCTAAAACGTCTGACGACCTGTTCCCATCCATCTAGCATGTGTTTCTTGCAATCAGAGGCAGCCCTTCTTTTAATTTGATCAGTTATGACCAGATTACGATGAGAGTGGAAATCGAACACCGGATCACACGAAGCAAGTGAGAGACCAAATTTGCTGAGGTATTTTAGACATCTTAAGCTGCCTCATTATCAGCACAAGGAGCAGAGTAATATCATCAGTCTCTGCCCTTACTGTAAGCAACAACTTCTGTGGATCCGTCTTATTTTCAGAATAAGTCGAAGGCAGCACTACTCTATAAGCTACAACTAAAACAGAATCTATAGCCTGTAACTTGAGCTTTTCCTGTTCCAAATTCATTTCCATTTTCAGTTTCTCGTATTCCTATTCGTCCACCCTGAGCTTTTCCTCTAAAACGTCTCGTTTGAGTTTCTCTTCTAAAGTTTCCCGTCCAAGCTTTTCTTTATTCTCTGCAACAATATTTTTAATTAACGAAGTCTCCGTCTTTAAACAGAAGGGTTGGATTTCATAAGCTCACGTAAATTAGCACCTTTTGTGGATGGTTGTACCTCCACAAATCCAATGCGAGTGAAACAGATATAAAATATATCTTGACGCACCTCGTCTATGCCAGACATATTGAAAATTTTTTTTTTTAATTTTTCCTAAAATTCTCAAAGAACAGCATGAGAAACCAGGCAAAATCGCAGAGTACGGGCAGCTAGTTTTGTCATAGAAATTTTTCCACCAAAGTGTACCAAGAAAGGGTTGCGATTGTAAGTGAAGTGAGTTGCAAACAATACAAATACAGGTTACCACATTTACCTAATTAACGTTCAGTTGGCGCCACAGAAAAAGTTGCCAAATCCCAACGATCACTTATTTTGTGATTCGGCCGAGAAACTAACCCCGGAAACACATAAATTATTTCCCTACCCACGAGATTCTCTTAACACTTATCATAGTTGCTTTCTTGGCTCGAATTGGGCCGCCAGTTATGTACCATATTTGGTTGTTCCGACCGACGTTGAGCCGCCAATTACATCGCCCAAACGTTCCTCGGCCAGCTCAAATTTCTTTACATTGAAAGAAGATTAATATTTCACTTATTTTAACAGGAACGTCAAGTGCTACATTAAGACGCGGTTCTGGTAAAAAAAGACTGAAGTTCAACTACATAATATTGTTTAGTGTATACAACGCAAAGCTTAAACTGCAACTCACAAATTTTAAATTTAAAAAAACCGATGGATCACCTCACGGTGCTCACACATCCAGAGTCAACATGGGTCTCGCGAAAGTTCAGGCCAGGTTTGCGTGGTTTTTTGCACCACGAAATATAGCAATATATAAAAAAATTAAAGTTTTCTTAATTAAAATATATTTCGCGTAATAAATTCATTAAGAAAATAATTCTGTCATTTTCAATGCATACTTTTATAAAGTAATTTTATAAGTTCATTCACAGTATATAACTCAAAAGCAAAATTATTCTGTTTACGAATTTGAACATATTTTATTTATACTTTTGATACTTAAATAATGACTTTTTTAATCATAACAAGGCCCCAAGTACCTTCATAGAATTAAATTACATTTTTAATGCTTATATAGAATTAGATGAAATCACGTGTTAACTTTTATATGTATACGTACTGCAAATTGAGGAACTTTGTTGTTTGATCCAGCAAACTTATTTAAAATTGAAATGAATTGAATCCATTTTGTTAAAAAGCATTATTCACAATTTTGTGATAATGTTTTCCATGTCATTTTTAACAGTTCTATATTTTGCAAATCATATTCGAGAAAAACTTTATTAAAATTAAATAACGAAACAAAAGCTATGAATCTAAATATTCGCATATTAATGCTACTTCTTCGGGTCCCGTACACAAACAAATCTGATCAGTGACATCTCCGATAGCCTGGCACCAGTTAGAGATTGCGGTGTGACGTTGCAAGACTCAGAAGATAAGTGGCAAAGTCAGTTTTTCGTGCTGTACAACATTCATGTAGCGCGAAAACAAACCCAACAAGTTTCTTGCTGAATCTCGCATTGATAGCGTGCACGGATCATTCGCATATCAATTTGAGCAATTGGCGCACATGCAAATGAGTGAATCGATTGCAATTTCCCTTGAAGAAAGTATTGCAATTAACATTGAAGAAATAACAGAATGGGAAAATGAGTAAATGTCTTTATTTAAAATACTATTTCAAAATCATTACAAGTAATACAATCTTTCTGCACCCTATTATAAAACATTCTCTGAAAAGAGTCGTCAGGAGCAGGATTTATTTTGTTACAAACATTTAAAAAAATATTATTCAATTATATTTATCACATATTATACGATATCTTTTATCTTAAACATTCTATAAGAACACATAAAAGCCATTATGTGAATAACATTTACTTTTAAAAACCGTGAACAGTAAATTTGATAATGTTATAAACATAAAAAATTAAGCTAAAAATTTAAAAATATGCTTAAACACACATCAAAAATCCTTTAAAACTCATTGATTATTAGAGCAATATATCAATAAAAATTGCTAAAAATTATACTGCAATATCATTCAGAAAAATTTCTCAAATTCAATTTAATTTACACAGAAGAGGCTGCACACTGTTTATTCTTAATCAAAATATTTTAAAACACCTAAAATACTTTCTAATGTACCTAATACCAAAATACTTTGTATTTAGCAGATATTATATGATATATTTTACCTTAATACACATTCTACAGTAATACATTAAGTGAATGAAATTTACTTTTAAAAATCTGGAATAAACAATTTCAGAATGTCATATTTATACAATTGAAGCTAAAAATTTAAAAATTGCATTTACATACATATTAAAAATCCTTACAAAACTTATATTGTTCTAATAACCAATAATTATTGTACATCCATAAAAGCTGCTAAAATTATTTTTGCAATATAATTCAGCAAACAATGCTTAAAAATTTAATTTACATAGAAGAGGCTGCATACCTTTTATTCTTAAACATGCAGAACACTTTATAAAATCTACAATACTTTCTCTATTACATATTCTGTAGTCTAAATAGAAATTTAAACTTAAAAGATAAAATAAAATTAACATTTACGATTAAAATGATGTCGTTTCGCAAATAAAAGTTAAAGTTAATACGTGAAATGAAATGCATACGAATAATTAATTTTTCCCATATTTATTACGAAAGTACAATCTTCTATAAATATCGTTTCAAAGAAAAAGAGTCTATTTTGAGAAGAAAAACTGTAGAAAGTTTTTCGCATATTTACTTCGTATGACTTTTCTTATGGCGCGATAAACCGCCTTTCTGAGAAAACCCTTTTCGGCATACATAACACACACAAAGGGCCTTTCTCCGGAATGAGTAAACAAACGAGCAGTTAAATTACATTTTAGGGAAAACCCTTTCTGGCATACTTCACATACATAAGGCTTTTCTTTGGTGTGTGTACGCATATGAACTGCTAAACCCTGTTTCTCGGAAAGTACTTTGTGACAAACTTCGCATACGTATGGCTTCTCTTCTGTGTGGACGCGGTAATGGTTTTGCAATCGATGCTTGAGAGAAAATGACTTATTGCATAACTCGCACGAATGAGGCTTCTCCTTCGTATGAGTTCTCAAATGCTGTCTCAGATGTGAACTTTGCCCAAATGCTTTTCACATATAGTGCATTTATATTCTTTTAGTTTGGTGTGAACAACCATATGTCTTTGGAGGTGATACTTTTGAACAAAGAACTTTATTGCATATTTCGCACATGTGAGCTCTGGATCCGCGTGAATTAGAAGATGTTCTTTCAAATCTCCTTTTCTAAGAAATCTTTTGTCGCAGATGTCGCACGCATGAGGCTTCGTTCCCGAGTGGCAAAGCAAATGCCGGTTCAATTTCCATTTCTGAGAAAATCGTTTTCCGCACATATCACACAAAAAAATTATTTTCTTCAAATTGGTCCACCAGGTCGAGCCATTACTTTCCGCTTTGATCAAAATATGCGATTCACAGAGAAAAAATTTTTAATTACTGCAGTGAAATCGAAGAGATTTTTGTATTGGTGTAAATATCTTCCTTTAAATAAACAGACAGATAACACATTTTCTTCACTTCATTTCATTATTACCAATTGTCAAACTTCCAGCAAAATTATAGAAGGCGTAGTATTTCCATATTTAAAAAAAATTATTCATCCTAATGCGCTTTTCCTGGACACACAGAGTAAGTGTTCCAAAAAACACGGAATTCTCAAAAATCCAAAACTATTAATCACCGATGATATAGTAAGAAGATAGATCAGAAGGGGAAATTAATATTTCTAAATACCAAATGGACATTTTTATCTTACAAGGCCTTTTATTTAGGAATAACCTCAAATTACGGTCATATTTTTACATCATTTGTGTTATAGGTTCCAAACTCCATAAGTGTGGCACGAAAGCTTCTTGCCAAGACTCAAAGATGAGCATTGTAAATTTGTCGGCCGGCTTTTTATTAAGGAACAAGCCTTCAATAACCCAGATCAAATTTTCTTGTTACAGGTTCGAAATTCAACTAGTGTGCCACGAAAGATTCTTGTCAAGACCGGGGATAGACACTATAAATTTATCGACCAGAAAGTTTTTCCGTTGAGATCAGCAAGATCAGAACTGTGTGCATGCATCCAGATAATACTACAATGGAAAGAGATGCGGAGTTTTGTTTTCATTTCTCTTCCATATTTTGAAAAATTTTTTAACCAAGCATGATTTTCATGGAGATTCAAACCCAATAAAATCTAAATCTCCCCAAAATGAACTGATGATTTCGGACACGCGGAGACTCAAAGGCTGAGAGAGAGAAATAATGAAATGACGAAGAGTAAGAAACCGAATTACGAAATTAATTTTTACCGGCTGCGTTCAAAGAGAATTTTCATCTCTGTATTGTAAGTGATGGTAGTTGCATCATCTTTTGAGGCACAAGATAAAATAATTTATTTTAAGGCTATTAAATCAGTGATCAAGGTCACAACTGAAAAGTACTTCTACACACAACACGAGTCTTCTAGAGTTGAGATGTCCGTTTATAACTTGGGAGTGATGTGGGAGAATTTCTAAACACCCAATAAAAACTGAATAAAAAAGGGTAAAAAACATAACGCGAAAAAGAGCAGAAGAGAAGGAATGAAAATCGCAACAATTATCTGAATCCTTCAAGAATGAAAGAAACCCGAAAGTACATCTTTGGATAAGAAAAAAATAAATTATAATAATAACTCGCAATATTGACTTTTGATTTTCAGCGACTGAACCATGAAAATATTATTTTACAAAAAAAAAATAAATAAATAAATAAATATAAGACAGGATCTAAGTAAGTAATAAAACTTCTGAAAATAATATGATTTAAACTGATATACGGGACGTAAGTTTGACGTGAAAATATATATAAATAAAATATGTATAATTGACATAATATGGAAAATATTTGTGTTGCAGGCAAATAAAGTACATGCATCATTTAAAAAGAAAAAAAAAAAAAAAACACAAAAGCCAGACAGAGTATATAATGTAAAATGTATAGACTGAATGATTAAAAAATGTATAGTAGATTACAAATGAAATGTGCAGAATGAGTCAGTGAAAACGGATGCGACCTCATTTTATGATCAATAGAAAGACAAAAAGCTCGAAAACTACAGAACAAAAATTTATTTCTGCCAAAAGAAGTAATTGATACAGGAAAAGTGCAAAACTGACTGCTGCATAGAATCGAATCTTGAACAGCGATGACGAATACGAAGCTTTATTCGAAATTGTTTTTCCAACAAAAACAATTTTGACTACAGATATATTATTTTAACGTAATTAATTTTATTGTTTTATTAATTAATTTTATTTACTTTTTAAGAAAATATACTTAAAAAGTAAATCAGCATCTAGATTTGTTTTAATTCATTATTTTTCTTGTGAAGCTGTTTTGAGGAAATGATACATCGTAGGGCAGAAAGTAAATTAACCAATTTTAACTAAAAATAAAATTATACTGCAGTTGTTCAACTTTGTTATTATACAACAAATATATTTCTATTTATTTATGAATGTAAGCTTAAATCATGTGTAAATTTTTTTTTTTTTTAATATTGAGCACTTTTTATCAAAAGTCATTGGCCCTCGAACGGCAAGGAAGTAGCAAATTCATCGTTCCCCAGGGTGCACCACGAGTAACGGAGGTGATGCTACAATGCATTTGTACTGTTCTCGAGTCATTTCGAACGAACATTCGAATGTGTAAGGACTTTAAACCCTCCTCCTCAAATGCAGCAAAAGGACTTTCCATCTTACAGGTTTTTATAGCCTATTCTCGGAATAAAATCCACGATAACGGCTTATAGTTAGAGCCTTATCGAGTTTCGAACCAAGAATCGTTTGTTGGAGAATCCAACACTCTCTCCTGGCACTTTATGAATTAGTAAACTACATTAAAACTTCATTTCGCATTCAAATTAGAACGAAACAAAAGAAGAATAACTGAAGTAAAAATTTTTAGATTAGAGCTACTCTTGAATTGAAATTTAAAGTCTTCTCCTTCGTTGAGTTATCCATTTGAAAAACTCAAATATAGCAAAATATAAGAAAATACCGTTTTCTTAATTAAAATATATTTCGCGTATTAAATTCACTAAGAAAATAATTCTGTGTTCTTCGATGCATACTTTTAATTTTATAAGTACATTTACAGTATACAATTAAAATTGCAATATTATTCTATTTAAGAATTTGAAAACAATTTATTTAGACTTTCGTTACTTCTATAACGACTTATTTTTTTATTCATAACAATACCCCTAGTTCTTTTCTAAAATTACGTTACATTTTCAATGCTTATATGGAATTAGGTTAATTATCTATATATAAATTTATTGTAAATTGTTGAGCTTTGTTGTTTGATCCGGCAAACTTTTGATTCAAAACTGAATTGATTTGAAAACATTTCGTTAAAAAGTATTTTCCACAACTTCGTGATAATGTTTTCCATGCCATTTTAAATAGTTTTGTAAATTATATCCGAAAAACAACTTTCTATTCATTACATTGCTTTAGTGTAAATAGATATCATTAAACAATCGACATAAAATTTTCAACACGAGGCATATTCGGAAAATACACCATTTAAGACAGATGTGAAAAAGCTATAGAAATAGACCAAAAATTATAAAGTTTTTTGTTCTTGCATTAGAGTTCAAGGAGCATTTAATATTAAATAACTAAAACAAAAGCTATGAATCTAATAATTCGCATGTTGTTGTTACTTCTTCGGGTCCCGTACTCACACAGATCTGATCCGAGATATCTCCGATAGCCCGGCACCAGAATGAGATTGCGGTGTGACGTTGCAAGACTCAGAAGATGAGTGGCAAAGTCAGATTTCATGCTGTACAACGTTCATGCATCGCGAAAACAAACCCAACAAGGTTTTTTGCTGAAACTTGCAGCGATAGTGTGCAAGGATCACTCACATTGCAATTTGAGCAATTCGCAAAGGAAGATGAGGGAACAAGTTGCAATTTCCCTTGAAGAAATATTACAACCAACATTGAAGAAATAACAGAATGAGAAATTGAATAAATGTCTTTATTTAAAATACTATTTCATCTTGTATACAAATAATACAATTGTCTTGAAATACAATCTTTCTGTGTCCTATTATAAAACATTCTCTGAAAAGAGTCGACAGGAGTACGATTTATTTTTCTTACGATTAATTTGAAACATTTAAATTAGTCAATTATATTTAGCAGGTATTATACAATATATTTTACGTTAACAAACATTCTATAGTAATACGTAAAAGTCATTAAGTGTTTAAAATGTACTATTAAAACCTTATATACATATTAAAAATACCTTTAAAATTCGTAGTCATTGGTTATTAGAACAATATATCAATAAAAACTGCTAAAATTATATTGCAATATAATTCAGCAAACTTTGCTCAAAACATAAATTTATACAGAAAAGGCTGCATACCGTTCATTCTTAATCAGAAAACTTTGCAGAACATTAAATGCTTTCTCTAACTACATATTCTGTAGTCTAAAGCGAAATTTAAACTTGATAAATACAAGATAAAAATGAACACTTATGATTAAAAGAATGATGTTTCACAATAAATATTAAAAACAATACACAATATGAAATGCAAACGAATAATTCCTTTTTCCGTATTTGAAAAGAAAGTACTATCTTCTGAAATCACTAAAAAAAAAAAAAAAGAGTCTATTTTGATAAAAAGATCTGTAGAAATTTTTTGTATATTTACTTTGAATGAATTTTCTTGTGATGCGATAAACTGGATTTGCTAGAAAACCTTTTTCTACATACATCACACACAAAGGGCTTTTCTTTGGAATGAGTAAGCAAATGTGCAGTTAAATTACCTGTTTGTGAAAACCCCTTCTGGCACTTTTCGCATACATAAGGCTTTTCTTTGGTGTGTGTACGCATATGAACTGTTAAACTACGCTGCTCGGAAAATCCTTTTTGACATACCTCACATACACACGGCTTCTCTCCGGTGTGGACGCGGTAATGGATTTGCAGCCGATTCTTGTGAGAAAAGGCCTTGTTGCACAACTGGCAAGAATACGGCTTCTCCTGCGTATGAGTTCTCAAATGTCGCCTCAGATGTGCACTTTGTCCAAATGCTTTTTCACATATACTACATTTATATGCTTTTAGTTTGGTGTGAGTAACCATATGTCTTTGGAGGTGATACTTTTGAACAAAGACTTTATTGCATATTTCGCACATGTGAGCTCTGGATTCCGCGTGAATTAGAAGATGTTTATTCAACTCTCCTTTCCTAAGAAATCTTTTGTCGCATATGTCACAGGCGTGAGGCTTCGTTCCCGAGTGGCAAAGCAAATGCAGTTTTAATTTACGCTGCTGGGCAAATTGTTTTCCACACATATCACATACAAAATTATTTTCTTTCACAGTTGGTTCACCACGCCGAGCCATAACTTAGTGCGTTTATCAGAATACGCGATTAACAGGGGAAAAAAAACCTTTTCAATTACTGCAATGAGAGCGAAGTGATTTTAATATTGGTGTAATCTTTTCCTTTAGATAAACTGACAAATAGCAAATATTACTTCACTTCATTTCATTATTATAATTGTCAAAATGCTAGCAATTAAAGAAGTCGTAGTACTTCTACATTTAAAAAAAGGGATTCATCCAAATAGTCTTTTCTTGGACGTACAGAAATAAGCTTCTCAAAAAAATGGAATTTTCAAAAATCGAGCATTATTAACCACGAATTAGATGTTAAAGGTAGAATATGCAAATTAATCTTTCTAAATACAAAATGGACAATTTATCTATCAAGGCCTTTTACTTAGGAACAGCCTACAATTACCACAAATTATATTTTAAATCATTTGTGTTATAGGTTCGAAACTCACCAAGCGTGCCACGAGATTTCTGTCAAGACCGGATAGGCACTATAAATATGTCGGCCAGAAACTTCTTCTGTTGAGATCGAGGAGGATCAGAAGAGCGTGCATGCATCCATATAAGCACTGCAATGAGAAAGAGATAATCGATATAAAAGATAGAGATATATCGGTATAAAAAGTATGCATAAAGTACTCTCAAGCAAAGTGTCTGTCTAATTGTAAAATTCATTGAATTCGTTACCTTTTTTTTTCTAAGTCAAATTGATAACGATTAAAGTGAAACTGTTTCTCTTTCTTATGTGAAAAAGAAATTTTAACGAAGCATGATTTTTGTGGAGATTCCTACCCAATACAATCTAAATCTCCGCGAAATGAAGTTAATTTTTCGAGACACGCGGAGACTCAAAGGCTGAGAGAGAGAAATAATGAAAATGATGAAGAGTAAGAAGCTGAACGCAAAGGGTAAAAATTAATTTCATAATGCAAATGAATAATTAATTTTTAATTCAAAATGACATTTTCATCTTTGTATTATAAGTCATCGTAGTAACATTATCCTTTTAGGCATAAGATAAAATAATTTATTTTAAGGCTATTTATTTCGCCACTGCCTTCAGTGATCCCGGGTCACAATTAAGAAAATCTATTCCTCCTTTTACTGCTACAAAACACCACATTAATCATTTAGAGTTGAGATGTCCTTTTACACTTTGGGAATGATGTGGGAGAATTTCTGTAAACGCACAATGAAACTGAATAAAAGGAGGATAAAAAAAAATAAAGCAAAAAAAGAAGAGAAGTGAAGGAATGAAATTTGCTACAATTATCTGAATCTTGCAAGAATGAAAGAAACCCCAAAAGGTGACTCTTTGGATAAGAAGAAAATAATAATTCACACTATTCACTTTTGACGTTTCAGTGTCTGAAACATGAAGAAATTATTTTAGAAACAAATATTACATAAGACAGGACCCAAGTAAGTAAAGAAACTTCTGAAATCATCTGCATCATCAGTGGCGCCACTGTCCCATGGTGGACCACGGCCATCTGACTACTGGCAGATTTCTTGTTTTGTTTTAAAGGGATAAGGTTGTCAGCTTTACGCCCAACATTTATATTAGGCCAAGACATATGATTTAAAGTGGATTCCGAACCCCTACAAGCTCCGCCAGGACTCGAACCCGTAACATGTGGCACCGAGCACCTTAACTCTAATCACTCGGCCATTAGGCCCCAGATCTTCTGGAAACAATATGAATTGAACTGATACACGGCACGTATGTTTGAAGCGAAAATATATATAAATAAAATATGTACAGTTAAAATAATATAAAAATTCTATAGTTAACAGAATAAAGTATGGAAAAAATATTGCTGTAAAATACATGCATTCATTATAAAGGTAAAAGCAATAATGGCATATAGAGTAAATATCTTTGAAATTAAAATGTGTAGACTGAATGATTAGAAAAAATGTCTAATAATTTGCAACTGAAGCGTGAGAATGACTCAGTGAAAACGGATGCGGCCTCATTTTAGGATCCATAGAAGGACAAAAAGCTCAAAAACTAGAGAAATGAAAATTTATTTCCGAGAAAAGAAAGTATTAGAAAAAGAAAAGTGCATGACTAATTGCTGTATAGAATCGAATCTTGAGTAGCGATGGCGAATAGGAAGCCTTTAGAATTTTTCTTCAAAAATGGCCATAGTAAATCTGGAAGATTCTATGCTGGGAACGGTGAATGGGGGGGGGGATTTTATGGCACCGGATTGCACAAAGCTGAATGCGCAACTCACTATTAATAATTATTTTATACAGCAAACAAAAATCGATCAGCATCAATCGTTTCAATAACCTCAGACGTGAAGTGAAAATATGACGAAACCTAATCTCATATCAATGAATAGTGAATGAATAAGAGAAATGTGAATAAATATGTTTGCCCTTAATATGTAAAGTTTTTTACTTTTGGCGTATGAAAAAAAGTATTCATAATTCACTAATCTAATCAGCGTTTAACATACCTGAGCATTCTTTCATTCTCGAGTATGAAATTTCCGTTTTTATAACACAATTCATTATATTCTCCTTCACAGGCGCAACAGGTGCCATGGTGGGCCGCCTGCCTACTCGCAGATTTCGAGATAGCAGTTGTTTTCTTTTTATGGGGTAGAGTATTAACCCTACGATCAACAATCATATTAGACCAAGGACTACAATTTAAAGTGGATTGTGAACCACTACAATTATTATTGAATGGGTTATTACCATATTTTTTTAGTGTTTAAGGAGTGTTTTGTTTTGGTTCTTTCTAGGCACTAGATAATGTTAAAAGGATTTAAAGTTTAAAGCCTGAAGCAACAGTACAAAACCATGTATACTTTTGAATATTATGTATATATGTATATATATGCGCACACACACACACACACACACACACACATATATATATATATATATACATACTACTGTGCCAAAAGTAAGACCAATTATTTTTTTCAAAAACTCTTTATTTATTCTTCGAAAATTATTTCATCGCCTTCAAAGTAATCCCCTCCAGACACAATGCAGTTATGCCAAATTTTTTCCAATCCTCAATGTACGCTAAAAATTCATCTGCAGGAATGGCCTTCAAAGCACGCGATAATTCACGTTGAATCGCTTCAATCGACTCAAAACGGTGTCCCCGGAGTGGCCTTTGAAGTTCAGGGAAGAGCCAGAAGACGCACGATGTGAATACGGTAGTTGTGGAACGATACGGGTTTCATTTTTTGGCGTCACGAAGAATCAATGCAGTGTTTTCGGTACCGATCGAGATTTGAAGCGTTTGAGGTCCAAAATGGAATTGACCGATCCTTTTGAAATTCTATCAATATCAGCAAGGTCTCTAATTGAAAATCGACGGTTTGCAAACATCAAATCTTTAATTTTTTGAAAGTGAGCTTTGTTAGTTGAGGTGGATGGTAGACCAAGAGGGCTCTTCGTCTTCAATGCTTTCTCTGGTTTTTTTAACTGTTTATACCACTTTTAAGCATTTCTTTCCGATACAGGAATGCTCACTAAATGCCTTCTACAGCATTCTATACGTTTCCGCAAAACAAATGGAATGCAAGTTCTTTGCTCAATGAATTCAGACATTTGAAAAATTGCCGGAATCAGTTTCAGCGTCTCACAAAGCCAAGCGTAACTCAAACACAAATGATTATTTTGACGTCACATTTCACACAAATGTCAAGGACAGTGCCAGAAACCGAAAAAAAAAGAAAAACAAATTGAAATTTTATAAACCCCGGGAATTTAAAATTGTCTTACTTTTGGACACAGCAGTATGTATATTTTTGCAAGCATATATACATTTTTCCACTCCCCAACAGTAGACATTGTCACGCATAACTATCACGGTTAAAGCTGCTCGGTCCATTCCTGCAATGTTAAGCGATTGGCCTTTGCTTTGTTAGTAGAGCGCATCGTTTGTGGACTTTTTGCAGAGCAGTTAAAATAGCACGGAATAGTACTATATACCACGTCGCAGCCGTTTGATACAAAGTCTCGTTTCTCCATCTGAATTGGTTTCTCTGCCTGCTCCATACAGTATTTGAACTTTATAAGGACTTATACAAAGAAAAAGTAATAAGAAAACCAAAATTTAAGATAGGTGATACTGTCAGAACATCTAAATTTAAAACCAAATTCATGAGAGGTTATGATCCTACTTTTACTGAAGAAATCTTTAAAATTTCAGAAGTATTAAAAACAGATCCAATCACTTATAAAATTAAAGATTTAAATGAAGAAATCAAAGGTAGATATTATGAACACGAATTGGTTAAATTTAATAAAAAAAGATGATGTTTATAAAATTGAAAAAAATTATTAAAAAGAAAGGTGATAAATATTTTGTAAAATGGCTCGGATATCCAGATAGTTTTAACAGTTGGGTTGATAAAAAGATGTCAGCACTAATCAAAGTCCTTTAAGCTTATCAGTGTAGAGGAAGGCTTTTTCAACCTAAACCGATTAAGCCGGAACTGTATAGTGGTTATAACGCTCAGTTTTCTAAAGTCAAGTCGAAGATTGCAGGTTCAAATCTAGGATGATTTTTCATGTGGAAGAAACTCGAATATTACGGCCATCTAGATGGCTGTGACGTAATAAATGAATACGAATTACAGCCATCTAGATGGCTGTGACGTAATAAATGAATACGAATTTACAGCTATCTAGATGGCTGTGACGTAAGAACATCTAGAGGGTTGTTACGTATTAGTTCTAAATAAATGAATGCGAGTTTTTTGATTGTACTCAAGATAGTGAAAGTTCTGTTGAATTGTCTTCTAGTGATTCTTCTGAAGAAAATGTTAAAAACCCAGTTTTGAATCATTATTTGAAAATAATGAAAAATAAAGAAATGCGTTTTGATGAAGAAAAAAATGTATATTTTTATGAAAGGTGTGAGATTGATAAATATTTAAGAAATAAATATAAAAGTAGGGTAAGTTATTTTGAACATTTGAAAAGAAAACACAACTTGAATTTTACTAAGGAAGCGGATGAAATGTTTTTAAAATTTTTAGACTTTATTTATTTTGAAAAATAAATTACTATTTTTTAAAAAAAATTTGTGATTTATACAATATTCCACACAGTCTAAAAAGATGTCTAAAAATGAAAAATCTGAATGATTTCATGAAAAGTCTTAATAAAAATGTATTGTAATAAATGGAGGTGACAAAAACTTGCTCCCATTGTTTAATTAAAAAAACAAATGATTTTTATAAACATTGTAATTATGGAAAATTAAATCGAGATAATATATGTAAAACTTGTAAATCTGAATATTATAATGCAAAAATGAATGTTTGTATGGAAAACTTATACAAAGTTGCACATAAAAAAAGACATGAAAGTTCAATTTATCATATGAATCGTGCCGAAACGCAAAGTTCTTAAAAAATTAATTCCTAATAAATGGAAGTGCAACTGAAGTCAAAGACTATCGGAGAACTTAGAAAAGTTGCTAAACAACTGAATATTAAACAACCTAGAGGTTGTAAAAAGTTGAATTGATTAGATTATTAAGAAAATATATTAAAGAAACAGACGAATATAAGCATGTTTTAGTTGATTTATTAAATTTGGATGTAGATGATTATTTGAATAAATATAAAAAAATATTTATCAAAAACCCTGAAAAGCGTAATAAATATAAAAAAATATTTGATTCTTTTGGATTAAAATTTGATAAAAAATAGCAATGATTTTAAGGATCAATCAGAGAAAGAAAAACAAAGGATTTACCCTTAAAAAATTTATATGATTTGGATTATTTAAAAGAAAAATTTATTAATTATCCAAAAAAAAAGAAATAACCTAAAAAAATATTTTGAAATGGCATAATTTAAGATTTGATAAAGATTTCATCTTTAAACCTATCCTTAAAAGATGCAATATTTATGGAAATTATTATAAAAATATAAATTCTCATATAAATAGTAACAGTCATAATTTTTCGACTTCAATAAGAGGACTTGAAGATATTGAAGAAGGTGACAACGCCTTCAAAAACAGAATAAAAACATATTTTATTAAAGATAAACGTAATATATCTGTTGTAAATTCTATTCTATCATTTTTAGAACATTATAGATATGCTATTATTTATAAAATAAACGAAAATAGAAAACATGCTAATTTAAAAGTGAATGTACATATAGACTGTATGTTTATAAAAGAAGATAGTGAATTATTAAAAAATTTCAAAACTCCTATGTATATCATAACGAAAACAAACGATTTAAATACTTTTTATGATTTTGTTATTGAAAAATGATTGAAGAAGCAGATGAAATGCAAACAAGGGGATCGGGTTGGTCATTTCAAGAAGTCACTTATTTAGAACTTAAAATTAATAAATAAGATCCGTTAAATGCTTCTTCTTATATAGATTTACCTAAAAAACTTAAAAGTAAAAAGCTATTATAAATGTAAAAAATAAAGATAATAAATGTTTTATGTGGTCAATTTTATCTGCAATTCATCCTGTAGTGAAAGATGCTCAAAGAGTATCAAAGTATAAAAAATATGAAAATGAGTTGAATTTTAAAGGAATTAAATTTCCTATATCTTTTAATGATATCAAAAAATTTGAAAAATGAATGAAATATCAATAAATGTTTATAATTATGATTGTGATACAGAAAAAATAAATATATTATACTATACTAAGAATAAATTAAAAAACATGTAAATTTGCTTTATTTGACCCTTGAAAAATGAGACACTATTGTTGGATTAAAGATTTAAATAAATTATTAAGATGTCAAAAGAATAATAAGCAAACATTTTTTTGTGATCGATGCTTGCAAGATTTACATACTAGCAAAAATTAAAAGAACATGAACAAGACTGTAAACGAAATGAAGCATGTAAAATTAAAATGCCTAAAAAGGTGAAATTATAAAATTTAAAAACTATAATCATTCTATGAGGTTACCATTTGTTATTTATGCTGATTTTGAATGTTTATTGAATAAAATAAGTAACTGTCAACCGAATCCTGAAGTTTCTTATACATGACCATATCAAAAACATAAAGCGATGGAATTCAGCTATTATATTAAATATGAAAATGAGTATTTTAAGGCTCCAGTTTATTATCATGGAGATGATGCTGTGAACAAATTTATATCTATGTTACAAGAAGATACTATAAAAATAGAGGCTTTTATTAAAGAAAAAGAAGAAAAGTATAAAGATATTAAAAATATGATAGATTTTGATAAAAAAAACATAATCAGACCAATAAATGTTTTATATGTGAACAAAAGTTTTTACCAGATGATAAGAAAGTAAAAGATCATTGTCATTTAACTGGAAAATATAGAGGACCAGCTCATGAAGCTTGTAATTTAAGTTACAAAATTCTATATTTTATACCTGTAATTATTCATAATTTATCTGGTTATGATGCTCGTTTGTTTATAAAAGAAATTGATTTGATGGATCTAGATTAGATGTTATTCCTAATAATGAAGAGAAATATATATCTTTTAGCAAAAAATTTGGAAATTATTTAAAACTAAGATTTATAGATTCATTTAAATTTATGTCTTTTAGCATAGATAAGTTATCAAAAAATCTGAGAAGTACTAAAAATTTGAAATCTGTATTTAAAGAAACTGCTAAACATTTCCCAGAAGATAAACTAGATTTGATAACAAGAAAAGGTGTTTATCCTTACGATTATATGGATTGTGAAGAAAAATATAAAGAAACTGAATTACCACCTAAGGAAGCCTTTTATAATAGATTGAATGAATGTGATATATCAGATGAAGATTATAAGCATGCACAGAATGTTTGGAAATCTTTTAATATTAATAATTTAAGAGAGTATTCAGAATTATACGTAAAAACGGATGTTTTAATATTAACGGATATTTTCAAAAAAAAATTTAGAGATGTTTGTTTAAAAACTTATAAATTGGATCCTGCTTGGTACTTCACTGCTCCAGGTCTATCTTGGAATGCTATGTTGAAAAAGACTCAAGTTAAATTAGATTTAATACATGATATTGACATGGTTTTAATGATAGAAAAAGGTGTTAGAGGTGGAATATCTCAATGCTGTAATAGATATTCAAAAGCAAATAATAAATATATGAAAGAATATGATAAAAATAAAGAATCTAACTATTTAATGTACTTAGATGCTAATAATTTATATGGATGGGCTATGAGTCAATATTTACCTCATGGAGGATTTAAATGGGTTAATAATAATAATATAAAGAATATTCTTAAATGTCCAAATGATTCAAAGAAAGGATATATATTAGAAGATGATTTAGAATATCCAAAAGAATTACAAGATTATCATACTGATTTACCTTTAGCCCCAGAAAAAAAAAAATACCAGATGGATCTAAACAAGAAAAATTATTAACAACTTTGTATGATAAAACTAGTTATGTTTTACATTATAAAAGTTTGAAACAGTATTTAGAAATGGGATTAAAATTAAAAAAAAGTACATAGAATTTTAGAATTCGATCAATCCGACTGGTTGAAAAATATATAGATTTAAATACTGAAATGCGAAAAAAAGGCAACTAATGAATTCGAGAAAGATTTTTATAAATTAATGAATAATTCTGTATTTGGAAAAACTATCGAAAATGTTAGAAAGAGAGTTAATATTAAATTCTGTACTAGTTATGAACAAGTTAAAAAATTGATCGCAAAACCAAATTTTAAACATCTGACAATATTTAGTGAAAATCTAGTAGCTATTCATATGATTAAAACTGAAATAAAATTAGATAAGCCGATTTATGTAGGAATGAGTATTTTAGATTTATCAAAACATTTAATGTATGATTTTCATTATAATGTTATGAAACCTAAATATAAAGATCTCACATTACTTTATATGGATACAGATAGTTTAACATATGATATAAAAACAAACGATTTTTATCAAGATATGAAAAATATGATTGATTACTTTGATACATCTGATTATCAAGAAAATAATATATATAATATGCCAAGATGTAATAAAAAAGTATTAGGTCTAATGAAAGATGAAAATAAGGGTGTGATTATGGAAGAATTTGTAGGTTTAAGAAGTAAAATGTACGCAATAAAACTTGAAGATGAAATAATAAAGAAATCAAAGGGAGTTAAGAAAAGTACCGTTAAAAATAAAATTTCGTTTGAAGATTATAAAGATTGTTTATTTAATAAAAAAGAATATTATAGAACTATGAATAATATTAAATGTGAGAAACTTGAACTGTATTCTGTTGAAATAAATAAAATAGCTTTATCAGCAAAAGATAAAAGATATATTTTAGAAGATGGAATTCACACTTTAGCATTGGGTCATTAGATTCTTAAAAATAGTTCTAAATAAATGAATAATTTGTCAGGCGATATCATAGCTTTAGGCTTTACAAACGAAGATAATCGTGAAAGAATTCGTTATTTGTGCTATTATTGCGAATTTATGTTTGAAATGTATTTAAAATATGAATATGATGATACCAAATATAAACTCTCAGAAAATTTTCAAAGGATGACTGATTTAATTGAAAAGGAGGAAAATGAAGCTATTAAATTTAATGCTTTGGGAGTTTTATATTATTCAAAAATTTATTTTGCTGGTAAAGACTTCTTATAAAAATAACTTTAAAATAAATGGATAAAGCTCTTGAAGATATCAGATGGGTCATCAGTACTAATTATAAAATTTATTCTGAAAGTCCATTAGGTGAAGAAATATGTAAAAGAGCTAGATTTTGTGAGGATTTACTTCAATTATATAAAGAATATATTTATCCTGAAATTTTAAAATTAATGCAAATATATATAACACAAATCGAAAATTTAGTGAATTCCATTGAAGATAAGAAATTGAAAAAATTAACTTAAAAATCTCTTTTACGAAATGAAAAATTATTTATAAAAATTTTTCTTAATAAATGAATGAAGCTTTTAATGAATTTAGGAATGATGTCATGTATAACTTTAGAGGTGCTTTATATTTTAAAAATTGATAAAAGAATTAAAATTTGTTTAGCTTTACTTGATTTATATAGTCAATATGAATATCTTGAACTTTTAAAATTAATTCCTACAATTTTAAATACAAATTAAAGATTTAATTCATTTTATTGAAAATAAAGAGATTAAAGAAAAAGCTTTAGAGCATCTAATCAAAATAGAAGATACATTTTCTATAGAGTATTTATTCTAATCAATTCATAAGACTTTCGACTTATAAAAATATTTCTTAATAAATGGAAGCTTTCAATAGACTTAAACCACTTGTAACATATAGATTAAAAGATTGATTAATATGCTCTATTATCTTTGAAAAAAATTCAATCTATAAAATATGGATATATAGTTATTGCAAAATTGCAAGTTGAAGGACAAGAAAAAGAATATTTTTCTCCCTAAACATATCTGATGAAGCAATTGATACTATCAATGCAGGTTCTTATATTTTTGTCTATAGAGGTAAGGTTGGTGGTAAATATGATGACTGTGATATCAAGAAAATCGGACAGTAATGGTTATGTTATGTAAAGCTTTTTTTTTCTTTTCTTAAATTTTTATATTAGTGTCGCTTTTGAATAAATACTTTTTATCAACTTGTTAAATTTTACATCATTTTCTTTATAAATTGAATGTTTTTTAATGACTGTGCTGTTTTTATCAACATTATAAATTTGTTAAATTTACATCATTTTCTTTATAAATGATATGATTTTGAGATTTAAATGACTGCAAATGAGATAACTTTGATTGTTTTTTAATGACTGCAATTGAGATAACTTTGAGTGTTTTTAAGACTGCGCCAGATAGGACCTTTTATATCTACTTTTTTGTATGAGTTCTCTCATGACACAAAGATTTTTGAGAAAATCCTTTCTGACATACACTGCAAGCAAAGGGTTTTTCTGCAGAATGAATACGCAAATGAACAGTTAAATTGCTTTTTAGGGAAAATACTTTCTGACATACTTCGCATACATATGGCTTCTCTTCAGTATGAACGCGATAATGGCTTTGCAAATTTCCCTTATCAGAAAATGCCTTATTGCACAGTTCACACGAATAAGGCTTCTCTTTCGTGTGAGTTCTCAGGTGCCGCTTTAAATTTGATGCGTCTCCAAAAGCCTTTTCACACAGAGGGCACACATGAGGCTTTTCTTTGCCGTATGAGTAACCATGTGACATTGTAGATTACCCTTTTGACTGAAAGTTTTTTACATCTTTGGCACTGGTGCAATTTCTGTTTTGTGAATTAGTAAGTGTTTCTTTAAATTCCACTCACAAAGAAAATTTTTATTGCACACATCACACACGTGAAGACTCTGAATGGCAATTTGAATGCAGATTCAACTTTCCGTTTCTCAGAAAATCTTTTTCCACAAACAGCGCACAAGAATGAATTCTTCTCTGCAGTTGAGCCACCAAGTTCCGCCATTACTTTTAGTTCTGGATTCACAGGATAAAACACACTGTTTTTCTAATACGATGAGAATAGATGCATCGGTATGAAGTGTTTCCTTTAAATACACTCGTTTATCTTTCCTGACTGACAACAAATTTCCTTCAGTTCATTTTCATTTTCTTAACTGTAAAATAGCAATAAATTAAAAAAAACGTAGTGCTTCTATATTTATAAAAGTAATTCTTCGAAATATGTTTTGGTTGAGATAAATTCCAAGTAAAATCTGAATCTCCAAAAATGGGATGAAAGTTTCGTGGGATTTTTATCTCTGATGTGGCATGAAATTTAAGTAACAGAACAGAGGGAACTCATAGTGACTTGCCTTCTAATTAGTTCCTGAAAAATTGTTTAATGTTTTTTTTTTTTAAATTTCTAATGGCAGGTTACAGTACGCAATAAAATAAAAAGAAGACATGGAATTGTTAAAAAATTAACAACAAAGAAAATAAGTTGATTTGTCGCTCTACGGACATTTTGTGCACACGTTCTAATTAGACCGGAACCTACAGTTTAACATGAATTCCAAACCACTAACAAACAACCATGACACAGTCAGAAATGAAACTGAAGACTGTGGTACCAAATAACAGCACACCTCGCTAACAGGCAGAGATGGAAATCCCAGTGGCATGTTTAGCCCATAAGCCCTATCCTTCCTTAACGACCATACACAGTAGAGGAAACAAGTGCAGGATAGACAGGAAGAGGGGATGAATCCATGTTCTTTTAGATTACAGAGCATGCATTTTGGGCCAAATATCTTTATTCGGAAAGTTTGATTGGCCAAACAATCATATCAGGATGTTACAAGGGCAACTGCTTTAAACCTGGGCTTCAAAGATGCTAAAAATAAAGTTCAACCAAAAGTTGCCTCGGATCATCAGATAGAGTGTTCCGGAAAATTTCGGACCATCAGTTTCATAGAGTGAAAAGAGTTGTCTTTGCAAAATGTTTGGTTGATGGTTATTCTTTTTGGCAAAAGAATCCGCCTTCTCATTATCCATGATCCCAAACAATAGTCTGGGAACCAATGCAGAACGATATCGTTGCCCTTTGAGGCAAGGTCTTCAAGAGAAGAGATGCAATTTTAGATGGAAGTAGACCGAGGTGCGAGGGAGGAATTGATTGCCAAAGGTCTGCCTTAGAGTCAGATAGGATGACTGCTCTAGAAAATTGTTCTGTTCGGCATTGCAATTGAGTTAGAGCAATACGTAAAGCTTCGACTTCACCGTCGTAAGCAGATGCAAAACGGCCGACAGGGGCATAAACAAAAAAACAGGTCGCAGAAAATTCTCTTAATATTTAATGTTTGGAAATACAAAATTGATATTTTGAGTGTTAGAAACAGCGTTAATACTCTCCATGAAAATTTATGATAGAAGATTAAAATCTTTCACGGCGATTTATTTACGAATATTCGTCAATTACCCAAATCATATTTTGCATCAAAGTAAGTTTTAGGAGTGAAATTCTACAAGAATATAGCCATTGATTTTTACATTCGACATTACTACTACTACTATTAGAAAAAGATGTTTGATTATGTTGGATATAAAAAAAAATAAATCTGTAATGTCGGTTGGATAATAATATGTTATATTCCTTCCTGTATCTACTAAAATAGTAAAGGGAAGCCATTTTTATATCATTATTAAGAAAAGGCATTATTTACACTCATATAAATTTTCTGTCTAATAATAAATATTTCTTTAGTTATTTTTCAAGTGTTAAAAATGATAACAATTAAATAAAAAGGTTTTACTCTTATTTTTGGAAAAGAAATTCTATTCCAGTATAATTTTAGCTCAGATTGATATCAAATAAAATCAAAATTCCCTCAAAAAGTATTCGAAATTTTCAGACTTTGAGTATCTTATTATGAAGTGTAAGTAACTGAACAGAAAAGGTAAAATTGTATTTATAAATAAAAGAAAATTTTAATATTTGTCTGATAAGTATCCATGCTAAAATATCCTTTAAAACAATTTAATATAAAATATTTTATTTGAAGTTTTATAATTTAGGTCTGCCTGCATTAATCCAGATCATATTAAAAAAATAACTGCAACATAGAATCTAAGCTTAACATGCGGTGAAACGCTGAAAGCTTCTGCAATTTGGAAATCTCCTAATGCCAGGTTACAAGTTAATCTTTACTCACTGAGTAAAATTGGGCGAACGTTTTAGTTAACATTAGCATACTTTATTCCTCAGTTTATCCATTTATTAGCGTTTATTATTTAATGGATATTTTATTATAATTTATAGTATTTTTTATTAGCTTTTACGTTATTTTGGTATTTTTTTTTTTCGCTGAGTAAAGCGGAGCGTACGTTTTAAAAAGCATTCTTCTTCAATGGCGCACCATCCATGGTGGGCCATGGTTGTCTGTCTTCTGGTAGATTCGAAATGCGAGATGTTTTTCTTTTTTAAGAGTTGTCAGGCCTACGCCTACCAGGACCTACGGTTTAAAATGGATTTTGAACCATAACAAACATCCATGGCACCACAGGGACTCGAATCTGGCATCGAGCACAGAGAACTAGCCATTCGGCCATCAGGCTCCTTAGTAAACATTAGCGTGCTTTATTTATTTATTTCTTTAAAAAAGATCCCCCGTGTGTCCATGTTAGAACTGCCCAAATTTAGCTCAATACATGTTGTAAAGTCGACTAAAATGGCTAATCAGTGGCCGGGTGTTTAACCGAGTGGGGTAAAGAGTGGGGGTAAAAGTCAGACTTCTCCGTAAGGGTGTCCATATTTTTGTGCCGCAAGGTCAAGTGCAAAAAAAGATGTATTTTTAACCTTTATCATGACTCTTTCAAATAATTCCAAATAAAGTTAAAATTTTTCAAAATTGGTTGTTGGTATCGATAACCCCTGAACATGGTATAAAAGTTAATTAATAGCTAAGATTATCACTTGTAGTATTTTCGTTACATTTATTCCAATAATCATTTAAATGTTTAATGCAGATGATTTTATATATAAACAAGTAATGTAAAAAAAAAATTTTAAAGTCAAATCCTTCTTTTTTTTTTTCTCACTATATTGCAGGAAGTCCTTTATAAATAATTTTCATTCATTTTTTTAAGTTTATCTGGCGCCATCTATTGGTAGATACATGCAACTTAAATTTAAAAAAAAAAAACTAAAATTAGTTAATTAAATTTAATGACAGAATTAATTAATTTTAATAATGTATGTTAATACTTGATTGTTTGTTTATACTTTTTAGCTGCATGTTAATACAGTTTGAAAAAACTGTATTAACATCCAGTGTCATCCACTACAAGTTCATAAAAAAAAAAAAAAAATGTATTTGAACTTGAGTGGATGAATAAAAAGTGTTTTATGAACGATTGAAAATTTGTACAAGATATATATAGGGAGAGTGTGAGCTAATAGAAGGAATTTAATAATAATAATATAAAAAAGAACAGCAATCTCGAATTACAGCAAAATAATAAAAGCAAATACATACGATAAAAATAATGAAAGCAAATATATTAGACTATATTTCAAATTTAATTAAAAACTTTTTGATCATTTAAAATTAAAAACTATAGAATACATTAACAAGAACACTCAAACACGATAGTTTCAAATTTCAAACGTAAAAAATTAAGAATAATAATATCCAGAAAAATAAGCTAAATTAAAATCATACGATATTTTATATTATTCCCAATTTTTAGTTACATTATTTTAAAAATTGAACAATATATATTAAATGAATAATAAAAATATTTGATAATAAAATAAAAATAAATAATAATTAAATGATTAAATTAAAATCAGACGATTTTTTATATTATTTCAATTTGTAGTTACATTATTTTAAAAAATGAATTATAAAAATATTTGATAATAAAATAATAATAATTAATAATTAAATGAATAAAAATAATTAATAATTGAATGAATAAAATAATTAATAATCATTAATTAATAATTAGTTATGAGAAAAAGAGATTATTAACTAATTATTAATAAATTAATCATGAGCATAGGAGAAGAAAGAGCAGCTTGAATATATGAATATTTATCCCATATAAAACTAAAATTCATTAATTAAATTTAATTAATGAATTAATATTTGAAAAAACTGTATTAACATCCAGTGTCATACATTACAAGTTAAAAAAAATTATTTGTGGATGAATAAAATGTATGTGGATGAATAAAATGTATTTTATTGACGATTGAAAATTTGAACAAGATATATATAGGGAGAGTGTGAGCTAATAGAAGAAATTGAATAAGATTTTAATTTTTAAAAATAGAGAATTTTTGCATACCGCATTTTGGAAGTCCGTTATTTTTTCTCCCTAGCGCGCATGCTCGTAATGGTTTTGCAAATGTTGCTTCATAAGAAATGCATTACTGCACAATTCACACGAATAAGGCTTTCTCTTCGTGTGAATCCTCAGGAGTGTCTTTACATTTGATGCCAGTCAAAAGTCTTTTCACACAGAGGGCACACATGAGGCTTTTCTGCTGTATGAGTAACTATGTGACGATTTAGACCATTCTTTCGACTAAACGTTTTCTTACATATTTCGCACTCATGCGATTTCAGTCCCTCGTGAATTAGTAAGTGCGTCTTATAAGTCACCCTTACAGATAAATTTTTTTTTGCACACGTCACACACATGAGGCTTAACTCCTGAATGGCAAATTGAGTGCCGATTAAACTTCCAGTTCACAGAAAATCGTTTTCCACAAACACCACACACAAGTGAATTCTTTTTGCAGTTGAGTCACCTAGTTTCGCCATTACTTTTAGACTTGGATTCAGAGGAAAAAAAAAACTGTTTATCTACTAATTTGAATAAAGATCTGGAGTGTCTAAATGTGAAGCATTCATCTACTCAATAGTATGTGATGGAAGTAGGAAAGAAAAGTCAGGAAGAACAGATTATATTAATCATATAGTTTAAAAAAAAAAAAAAAAAAAAAAAGAAAAATGCAAAACAGTGGTGATGAAAATTTAACATGAAATTTGTGAGCAGTATAGGGTGCAGGACGATGGCAAAAAGCAGAAAAATATAATTCAAACAAAAGGGACTGTAAATAAAAGAATAAAATCAACTGCAATGACCCGAGAATTCAAAAGAGAGTAAAGGTCAGTAGGACAAAAGGTGGTGAGAGACAAATTATGACGATAAAAAAGCTCGTTTAAAAGCCAAGGTCAATAAGGAGAAAAAAATAGTTGGAGAAGATTGAACTGTTAGTGTCAGTTAGTTTAACTATTAAATCTTACAAAGCGAAAAGAACAGGCATTGAAGTTAAATATCTGAAAAGCAATGGGGAAGAAAGGGGAAAAAATAAGCCATTGGAAAAAGAAATGGAAATGAATGAGAATTAATATTGGCAGAAAGACAGGAAGTTATTGAACACAAGTAGAAAAAATAAGTGAACAGGAAATTATGGTGGTTTGAGGCTTTCATTCATTTAGAAGTAGAGTAAGGATACTTGTATTTTCCACTGAATTGCCTTGATGAGATGGTTTTCTTGGGTAGCAATAGTATTGAAGAAATTTCTAGAATATTTTGTAATATAATTGTCAATAGAATCAATATTTAAATCTTAATGGATTGCAGACTTGCGGACAAGTATGCAATCCAGTTCGTTTCGTGTGTCATATTTCCTCAATATGTCTTTTAGAATACTAATACTTATCTATTCCTAAGAATTACTAATTAAATGAAGTAATCACTGTTAACATTTTGCACATAGAAGGCAGATCCAGCCAGTTAATAAATAAATATGAAGCAGGTATTCCACCAAAAAATATGTTCAATATCTTTTACAAGAAAGCTGATTATTTAATAAAAAAAAAAATAAAAACAAACAGCAATCCTAATTACCCAATATGAAAGTGTGTTACATATTTGTTATAGGAATTATTTCTACAAATTACATTAAAATATGATTACATTATTGATTTAAAAATAATCTTATTAATTTCATACATTTATATGAAATGATTGAAAATTATTTAAAATACTTAATGTAATTTAAGATTCACATCTCAAATCAGAAGAGTATAGAAAAAATAAAAAAAATAAATCAAATTTGAATATATATATATATATATATATATAATAATTCATGATGGTTTTGTAACTACAATTCTATGTAATAAAAAAGATATTTTAAAGTGTATATAATAAGATAAATTACTTGCTATACAGAAATTTGAAATTTTTTTTTGACATTATACAAATTTTTAAAAAAGCACTTTTTAAAATATTATTAATAAAGGAATTTTAATTTGAAATATTTACAATTTTTTTTTAAATGGATATCATGTCCATTAAAATATCACATAGCTACTATTTGTATATATAGTATTTACTGACTTACTTGTATTTTATTATACATTATAATAAAAATGAAATTTCTTTGCAATAATTCTTTTTAATTAATTTATTTTTTTAAAGTTTACAGATAAGTTTTTTTTTTTTTTTTAGTTTAATCTTTAGATATAGCATTTTAAGTGTTCAATAATTTTTCAAGTAGATTAAAAAAAGAAAAGTATACATAAGAAAGAAAGGAATTTATAATATAATAAGACAATTTTGTTGTCTTTCCGATATTAAAATATTGCTATGAATCATTTTTCTTCAGGGTGTCTACAGAAACTGCGAAAAAAATTTTCCTGACTAAACTTCAGCAATACCCTGATTTATGGCTACTAATTATATTAGTTTGCTGGCGTTTTCCTTACTCAGAATTATTATATGTGTACAATATATGTTATTGAAAAACTTTTACTAGTCCTTTAATATAAAAAAAAAATATTTTTTTTTTTGTAAAATTTAATTTAAAAAAAATAATATGAACACTCTAAAAAGATTTAATAAAATAGTATCTTAAACAGTATAAACTCCTGAACACCCTCCCTAAATATAGCTAAATATAGATAATATAAAAATTAAAATACCTAGAAATATGAAATATTTGAATAAAATAATTTTAAAAATGATACGAGATAAAATAATATTAAAAAATAAATGTGAAACTTTAAATAAAATTTTCATTTTGGCATAAAAAAAAAACTCGTAAATAATAGACCAAGTTAAATCAATTATCACTGTTTGACAATAGCCATTCTATAGTAGGTAGTGATTTAACAACTGACGCACACTCAGGCAGAATGTTCTAAAACTAAGATTAGATATTTGCATAACATTCAGGCCATAAACTAATTTTTCTTCAGAAGTATTAACAAAAATAGATTGAACTTGGATGAATTTATCTTGAAAAATTCAATCTTTAAAATTTTAAACCATTTTAGGAAATGCTAAGCAGAAATAAGATTGTATTGTATAAAATGAAAATGTGATTAAAAAAAAATGAACGATTTTATAATAAATCCTATTAAAAGTAATATTAATAAAATAAATTCTTACCAATAATGAGAAGTAATTTGCATCAGTTTCTTCTCGATCTTTATCTTTTATAGTTTGTGCAAGAGCTTAAGAGCCATCTCATTGTTATGCAATATTGATTGTGAATTATAACTGTTTTGTTATCTATTTAAAAAGGAAAACAAACAAAATTGAAGTTCAGTAGGTAAAAAAAAAAAAAAAAAAAAAAAAATTCAAATCTCATACTAACAACAAAATTTTATAATGTATTCTAACCTTCCTACATATATGTGTGTGTGTTATTCTATAATATAATATTCCCTTCCCCCACCCACCCAAAAAAAAAAAACTGTTAAGAAAACATGGAACACAGCCATTTTAAAATGAATTGTTTTCTAATTTTTTATTATCAAATAGGGTACAAAGTAGTCTATTAAATGCTATCACAATAGATATACAGTGTTGTCCTTATTATCCAAATTAATATGGTCTAAGCTCATATCGAATAAATCAGATTTATATAAACTGTTAAAAATGAAAAATACAAATTTAAATACAATTTATTGATTTTATGGTACTATATGGGCGTGTCCTTATGATGTGCATCTTTAAATGATTTCATAAAAATGAGTATAAAATTGTCCATTTGATTTGATATTTTTATTTGTGAAAAACTGTTTTCTTGCTGTACATTGTATGAATTGTATAAACCATTGTATGAATGTCATCAGAATTGCAGGTGTAGATTCTTGTTGCTTTATATATTCAATAGTTTCTCATTCAAACTGAGATCTTTGAAATATGAAAATTTGTTTGGACATCATTTTCATAATAATTGCTCTGTTGTTCATAGTTTCAACCATATTTGCAATCATGTCATGTGTAATTTTTTTTTTTTATCTGCATTCATCCACTCACCAATATCTCTTTCAGCAAGGGTTTCATAACCAAAAAGTTTTTGTACTGAGCTCAATAAAAACTGTGAGGCTAACAGTCTCAGCACAATGTGAATGATTAACTGCCAGTGTTAAAGGTGAATAAGTGAATGATGCCTCAAAGTATAAATGCAGTGCCTCTGTGCCACTCAACATCCTTATTACTTTGAGAGCCCCCCCCCTCCTTCCCAGAAATATTTATGCTCATTGCCCAAATTCTCTCAAATTAGCGAAACAATCCCAACTATTTGGAAGAATAAATTTCCCTCATTAAACTTGGAAAAACTAAAGAGATATTTTCCTTTTCCAAAAGTCTGGAACAAAAGACGAAAAAGAAGAGGCAAAACTTTTCTGGTCAAAATGGAAAAAAAGGGCCATAAAATTTTGATCAATTTTTTTCAACTTAACTAAGCAGAAACTCGGTTCTGCAGTAGTTCAGAAAATTGAGACTCTACTGGATATATACGAAATTTTTTGTATTCTGTTTTATTGTCTATATTTAAAAAAAATAAAGATAAAAGACAATATAATACAAAGAACTGCCAAATGGTCAATTTCTGCCCTGTATCTCAATATATAATCTATCAATAAATTATGAAATAAATAAAATGCTAATAAACTTAAATTCTAATACTTTGAATCAATAGAAATTAGTTTGATAATTAAAACATTTATAAAACTATCTTGTCAAGGCAACTATAATAATTTATAATTAATTAATTTGATTAACATTAAGCTCTTTTCCTCTTCATATTTGTAAAAACAACATTGAAAACTAATTAAAGTGTTCTCAAGTAGTATAGACAAATCAGCAAAACATTCCTGATTCATGAATATATATAAGACTACATAATTTTTATTAATTATGTTATATTTTTTTTTATTTCCAATGGCTGGGATACATCAAACAGAATAACATATCACAATAAGAAGAAAAAGTAAGAAGAAAAGTAACAACAAGAACAGAAACATCAAAAGTTCAGATGATAACAGGAGGTTGTATAAAGCTCCTTGCCTCCCAGTATCTGGATGCCTCAGCTTCTCCATGGACACCACAAGGTTTCTCTATCTAAATTCACATTTGTGTTATACATGTAGGCACTGCAAGAATGCCAATACATTTAAGATGGATCAATCATGTCCTGTAAGACGGAAGGCAATCATGTCCTGTTGATAGGAAGACAGACCAAACCCACTGTCTGCCATCTAGGTTATCAGGAATACTCTGGAGCCAGTCTCTTCCGTCAGTCTTACTAAGAAGTTCTTACTGACATGTT
>BPLR01021103.1:0-36604 GCA_021605095.1 Caerostris extrusa
GAAAAGCTAATTGATTACATTCTATTTACGGCACTACATCGACGAATTCATATTTACCTAAAAAACTACACATGTTTCCTTTAACCCTGTTTATAAAATACTTTTATTGATATTAAACCATAATTTTAAAATGAATTGATTACATTACTAAAACCCAAAACAAAAACCAAAAACTAATTTACAACTAAGTATTAAGTATACAACCTTTATTAGAGAAAAAATGCCCACAACATACTTTTACACGAGTGCTTACAATTAAGGTAAGAAACTATCACTTATATACTTGCATTAAATTACGAAATCTACTCAGTGCGGGACCACGCGCATTTCATTTTCAACACAATTATTCCAAAAAATTTTTATCAACTTGTATTGTAATTTTAGAAGAAGAAAAATAATATTGGAAAGATAAAAATATGAAAATAATAAATAATGTATACAACTTATCAAATATTTTCCATAAATTTTATATTCCTTTCTGATATCGCAAGTCTTGCAATAAACTCAATTCTTTTTTAATGTTAACAATAACTTTACAAAAACATATGAAATTTCACCACACTAATTAAATAATCTTTAACTTTATGCTTCAAAACCATTCTTAATTTGTTATTATAAAAATTCAAAAAGATGTTATTCATTAATAAATTAAATTTTAACCCTTAAATTTATTTCTATCGGTTCAGCGAAGTTAAAACCCAACAACTTATCGATACATTTCACTCGATAATTTAGAATAACATCTAGAATAATCATTGAAATTAAGTAAAAATAGTTAAATCATTTTTAATAACAATTTTAACACCAATTATAATCAAAGATAATCCAAATTCATCCAAAATAACCCATAATCCTACATCAATCATTTTAACTTTATTTTATATTCATTTCGATATACACAATTCTTGCACTTAAGTTCTATTTTGTTTTATTTTAACAATATTTCTTACAAAAACTATATGAAATTTCACCCATCATCACACAAATCACTTTAACTTTGCTAGTAATTCCTTGGCTCAACGTTTTTATTAAAAATACTAATGATATTTTATTCTTACATCAATTTTATTACTTTCTTTCATATTTGGCGTCACCAATGAAATGAACCAGAATTACGGATTATTTATTTTAGAATAAAAACTTTCAAATGGATCACCACTTGTGGCTAGATTTTTGGCAAACAAATCAGTTAAATGATGCTATTTTCTTTTATGAATTTTATATTACTCATTTTCTAATTCCGAAAGAACTGTACTTTATTTAGAAATATTATATACATCTTCAATTAATGCTTTTCACTTCTATATTTTTTATTTCGTTTACGTTCCCGCGAAATTCTTGTACTTACACAATTAATAGTTTTACATTTTTAATTGCATACAATGATTTGATTATTTACACCAGCCTCACTTTAACAAACTTTCACAATTTTTGATAAATTATACAAAATTTTGTGAATTTTTTGTTGATTTTTGCAACATTTTTCTACTTAGCTTTTTAATTTGATGAAAACAATAACTTTTACGTGGCAGTTTTCTTAATCAAAGTTTTATCCGAAAACTTTTCTTTTTCGTGTCAAGTGGTCTATTTTAATATACATTTATGCACCTAAGACATTGAGATCATATACACCATAAACTCATCTCATAAATATAAATTTTAAAATAAGATGATAATCAACATGTTGATCAAATATTTAAAAATTTTTATTGAAATAGTTGTAAATGCCTCAAAATGTTTTATTTCTTTCAATAAATTAATTTTCTAACGTGTTTCACTAAACCGTCATTCGCCAGTCATTTTTTTTAATAATACTAAAGAATATGTATTGATGCAATATTAATCTTTCGTTTATTTACAGTCATATATAGTTAGATATTCGCATAAATATCTAATTGACACTATAAAAATAGAAAATAATCATGATATGTATGTAGAATTTGCATGGATTTTTCATTATTTACAAAAACGATGTCGTTGATTTTTTGTACTGTTTCTTAAAATTATATTTTGCATACATTACTTTTATGTGCTACAATTAAAAATTTTTTATGATTTATTAAAATTTCTATGTATTATCTTTTCCTCTCATTATCATTCAATTTACATTTAACTTCAATTACTAACTACTTACCATCTAATTCAATTTACATGACTAGTTTCAGTGCAATAAAATATTATAATCGGCTTCAAAATATTTTTCAAACTAGTTTCAGTTTGCTACCTTATAATTTTACTATCTTTATTTCTACCTTTTCATCTTTTATTGTCAGAGATTTCAGGAAAGTCAGTGAATATAAGCTTCGAATGAAATGATGACTTAGCTAACTTTTTTTTTTATTTACAAACTGTACACAATGCATTTATTGAATTGATTTATTCTACGAATTTTCTACGATTTTTATATGTTCGTGTATAATTCTTATAGATAGTTAATGTTACATAATTTCTAGTGATAAACATTTTACAGCAATACTGAAATACAGGATTCATGATTTTTATTTTCTCATTAAAAACAACATGTTTTCCATTTTCTTAAAACTTTTTCTTTTAAACTTATATACAGTAAATTTTAAAGAAAATGATTCTTAGGAAATAAAGGCTTGTTGGAAACTGCATTTTTTTACTTCTTATTTTTAGGTATTGATACAAGAAATCTTAAATTTTAATTTTTAATATATAAGCTCTTTTTACATTTTTAATAAGTTATATAGCTTCTATGCATTTTTCCCTGATCAGCTTGCAAGAAAAAATGCCAACTTTGTGAAATTATCATCACAATTTCTAATACAGAAGATGATTTCACCTTAAAAGAAGTTAATGCGTTGTCTTGTTCTTGTAATAGCAAATTAATTTTCAGTTAAATTAAATTATTATCAGTAAAAAAGAACTTTTCAGCGTATTGTTTAAAAAAAGACAGAATTCAACTATAAGTATTTCAATTTGCACATTCGCTGTGAAAAAATTCATGACTCATTTTCTTGAGATGTTTGTTTTTCTTTAAATACAATTTTGTTTGCATGTTTTAAAATTGGCTCTTTACTTGAAATGTGCTACTATTATTATTATTTAAAATACCGGCACCGTTTTACTATTATGCTTTAAAAATTAGTCGATACGTTGCAAATAAAATTTATAATCTTGTACCTTAATGATTGTCAGTATTTTTAAATCATTGCTTTAATTTATTTGACTATGAACTATTTTAGCTTTAAAAGCGTTTCTTCTCGTACTATATAAATACATTTTTTTAACTTTCCTCTTTTTCATTCCTACTACTGTAAAAGAGGTGCATATAAGATGCATCAAGGTATTCGAGCTTTGAACCCTGAAAGCCTTGAGTATTCGAGCTACGTGGATAACTTTACATCGGATAAATACTGGTCGAACTACACAGAAATTCAAACATATCCATAAGCTCACCATGTGGAATTTCTTTGCCACCAGATTTTGCCACCTTCTTCTCAAAGATTAAAACTTTCTTATATTAGCACAATTATAAGACTACACAAATTTTAAGTGGAGATTATACATGTATTTAAACTAATTTAATATGCATTTAATATTAATGTGATCATCAATATTCAATACCAAGAATTCTCCGAGACTTTGTTTAATTTAACGTACAATGATCTTCATTAATGTATTTGAGTTTTGTGAAATAAATGTGTCATACCCTTCGAGAAATTTTCTTTATTTGAAAGTTTAAAAAAACATGATTAGGTTTATAGGGCTTTATATATTTAAAATTTAGTTATGCATATTTAAAATTTCGTTTAGATTATGTACCCCAAAATATACTGTCCTATGAGCAGTTAGGTGAAATACAAAGAAAACAAATTGCCAAATTTAATTTAATTGCCTTACTCAGATCTGGTTAAGGACCACTGAATTTGAGGTTTATAAAAAAATCTGCCCAAAGAGCTATGTTTCTATTCTTTTTCCTCGGTGTGTTTCGGAAATATGGCATCGCCTGATTATTCCAGAGCAATACTATTACAGCCATTTTTGGGTTTTGTTGGGGTGGAGTACTTCTCTGCAAAGTTTTTTTGACATCCACATGTTTGGTAAATATTTGGACGCATGCGAATCGTATTCGAAATATAGGACATACCGAACGAAACTTGCCTCAAACATGACGTAATATCTAGTTGGACTTTCGAAAACAAATGTACCACTGTAGTTTACTTAAATATATACATCTATGTTTAATATAAATACATTTCTTTTCCAAGACTAATTGCATATAATACTGTGGATATTTTTTAATTTGGTTATTTGATATTTTATTATTGTTAGCATCATTTTACTTTGTCATGTAATTCTTGTTTGTGATTTCATTTGTTTGCAGGACGATCCGGGTACTGCCTATCAAAATATCTCCTGACAGCTCACGTGCTCATCACGCCACAACCGTTTCGATTTGCCTGGTGTAAGTAAAGAAACGTTATTAAAATTTGAAAAATATATCTATAATTGTTAGGAAAAATTATCTTATTGGTTGCCTTAGAATTCACCTTATTGGTATTATTAGTTTGCTACTCTATGCTAATCTTATATCGTAAAGTAAAATTTGACTTGCTATGTGAAGGATGAACAAAAGTTATTTGAAGTGAAAATAATATTATTTCAGAACCATTAAGTCAGAAAACTTTCAAACTTTTAAGGCACAATTTAAAAAACTTTTAAGTTTAAATTTTACTTAAAATTTAAATATTATTGTAAATTTGTAATTTAAAAAAAAAATTTTACAGAGGTGGACAGTCGGAATCGGTTTAAAAATCCGATTCTCGATTTTATACAAATAATTTTAATTTTCAAACTTCTAGGAGCTAATGTTAAAAATTAAATATTAAGAAAGTCAGTCAGCTGCATCTTTTTCGTAATGCAGCCAGTAAATGATTGCTTTAGCAGCATACAATTCAAGTATCGAGAGACTTTTTCTCAACATTTAATCTTATCAAAAGCTATTTTGGTTCACCATGAAAAAGTCTTGATTTGGTTTGTCTGGTTCGTCGCTCTACAGCCATTTTTGCACACTTTGGGCTAATCAAAGAGGGATCTACAGCATAAAGTGGATTCCGAACCACTAATACATATCCATGCCACCGCCAGGATTCGAACCTGAAAGTTTCATTGGTAATTATGACCAGAGCAATAGAGCAAGCGGCCAAGACGTTGAAGAAGCTAAACTGATTCTTAAGAAAAATCAGATTTAAGGTATTACAAATCTGGAGCATCTTTGTGCTTAAAATATTTTCTTTACCTTGTCTTAAGCAACTTTTTATTAATTTAGTAACTGTTTATTTTACTAGTTATATTTTTCATAGGATATGCATTTTTGTAAACCAATCCAGAGTACAACGTTATCTTTAAGTCAGTGTGAATGCTAAATATACTTAAGTTAGTGCTCCTCTAACACTGTAAAAATACTTTGTTCTTGCAGACACTTTTTTACTGATATCTGAGTTCAATAAAAGTCATTAAATTTATTTAATAATTTTTTTTTATCCATTAGTAGAGATCATATCACATAAATGTAAGGGGGAAAATCGGAAGTTGGTTAAACAACAATACTTTGATTTTGGAAGTCAGGAGTCGAAAAATATTTGATCCACTACCCATTCCTGTTTTTTTAAAATAAATTTAGATATTTTAAAGAAAATTTAAAAATAGAGCGCAAAAATTAGTTTTCAAGAAAGTTATATTTCTGACATGTCCAATATAGCGGACCTCAATTTTGTGAAAATATATTATTCATCATATTCATTGTGGTGTTTTCCTTAAGAAGATAGTAACTACAGTAGCATATAGTAATTAAATCATTCGTCGAGAAACGCCCTAGCATTGCAAAGGCATAACGATGTGAATGCGTACATTTAGCTGATTCCCACCAGATACTAAAAAAATTATATTTAGAACTGTAACCATACAGAAACCTGACCATCTGACTACTACAGCTTTTAATTGCTTGGCTTTTCTGCGAAAGATTTTTAGAATTTGATGGAAACCCACCTTTAAAAATTCGCATCACAGAAAGTTAGCGAATCAGAAGTCGATCTCATTGATATTCCCAATTGGCTGACGTTTTGCGACATGCGATCTTAGTGCATGGTGGAAATTCAGCTTCACATGGAATGCAAAGTTAAAATTCAGTTTGTGACCATGAAGTGTATTATTGGCAATATGTTAGCCAGTATACTAAGTAATTAAATTTTTGATTATTGAATTTTTGTACCACAGTACTGTACATAATGTAAATGAGTTTTCGTGTTTTAATAAATATCTATGAAAATCGCAAACACGAAGTACTTTAAAACTGATTCGTGTATAAGCTGTTTAAATATTGCTTTTTGATTAGACGTAGATGATTTGACAAATTTCTTTCAAAATACACTCTGCAAGGCAGCTTTAATAGACAGTTTATTACATTAGATTATATTTTTTAAACATATTTTTTCCTTGTGCAGGATATCCGTATCGAGATCTCCAACGCCAAGAACATGGCAGCCAAGTACTTGGAGAGAAGATTGCCTCAGATCGCGCTGATCCCTACCAGGTGGAGCTGGTGACGTGCGCTCTGTTGGAGGCTGAAGCGTCGAGGCTGAAGTGGGTTTCAACAGACTGGACAGCATGAAAAAGGAAAAGGTAGGTTTGCAGTTAACTTATTGGAAATCTTTTCACAATAAACCTCACGACAAATGTAGTCAAAATCAGTATGATTCTGATTGTCATAAAATTATTTATTATTATTATTATTCCCTGAGCTGATAAAATAAGAATTTCAAACAAAATCTTGGTGTAAACATTACTTTAAAAGCATTTCTGTAGGGTAGGCTAATGTCTGCTACAAGGTGCAGTCCGAAGGCCAAGTCTCTCACCTCCCTAAATGAAACAATAAAGAACTCTCTTCTCCTATAGGTGCTACTCCTCCTACTAATCTCAGTTTAAGGATAAGAAAAAACAGTAATATAGAAAAAATCTTTTTTTTTAAAAATCAATTCCTACTTTTTAAATTATATTGCAGAAAGTCATTTACAAATAAAGTTGAAATTCTCCTCTTACATCTGCGCCATCTATTATTAGATACATGCAACTTTAATCTAAAAAAAAAACTAAAATGAATGAATTAAATTTATTTAATATTTGAAAAACTGTATAAACATCCAGTGTTCATCTCCTACAAGTTTCAAAAAATGTATTTGAACTTGAGTGGATGGATAAAAAGTATTTTATGAACGATTGAAAATTTGAACAAGATATATAGGAGTGTGTGAACTAATAGTAGGAATTGAATAAAGGCTGATCTTCGAAGTCTTACAAGATTTCGATAGTACAGTGGCAAACTTAACACATCATGATAATCAATCTTCAGTTATCTCTTACATTTCATTTGACATTTGACAATCCAGAACACTCAATAAGTGGATCAAGTTCTCTGTTTTTGATTTATTCAATTTTCTTCAATTTTTATAAACTTTTTTTTTTTTCATATTCAGTCTTACGTTTACAATTCTACAATAGAACTTTCTTAGTATATGCATTTACTTTTTATATGTGTTAAGTGTTATTGGTTAAATAATATCCTATATTTTTTTCGTTAAAAATGCATTTCCCTTCGTACGTGATTCTATTTGTTAAAACCTATAGCTTCTTGTTGATACAAATTTTTTAGCAGATACCTTTTTCAAACAATTAGAAATAATCACTACTTTTTAGATTGCAATTTTGTAAAACAAAATGGTTTAAATAGAGTTATTTTTGATGATGAATGTACATTTTAATTTAACCAGAATATTTTTATTTCACGATATCGTATACATTTCACCAACTATGTTCACTTAGATTTTATTTCTTTTCTGTCATACGCAAATCTTGTACTCACGCAGCCTCCACGGCCATTCTGTTTTTAATTTTGATAATAATTGAACGATATTTACAAAAGCCTTAAGAAATTTCTCCCATTATACAAATCATTTTGAATTTTAAGTTCAAAAAAACATTTTTATTAAAAGAATTCTTAATCTTTCTTTTTTAATTTATTTAATCTTTCTTTCTTTCATATTTGTCTCTATCTGTTAAATCGAAGTTAAATCACGATTACTGAGTATTTATTTAGGATGGAAACATTTAAATTTTATCACTACTTTGACTTGGATTTGTTAAAATAATTTAGTTAAAGGATGCTATTTTTGGTAATGAATTTACATTAATTAATTTTCTCAATTTTATTTAGAAATATAACTCTATTCATAGATAATATAATAATAACTCTATTTTCTCAATATAATAATATTTGTATTCAATATTTCTAAATACACTCTCATGTCCATAAATTAAGGATAATGAAGTTCAGGCAAAGAAAGAGACAGAAGCAAAACAAATGTGACTTATTTGTAAAGTCTATTTATTAAACAAAAAGGTAAAGTGCAAAAAAAAGATGCTATAGTGTTTGACATAATTAATAAAAATTGCGATTTTTACTCCTGAGCAAATTTCAAAAAAGAACCTATATACAAAAAAAACAGCATAACATGGTTAGTATGATGGTTAATATGGAGTATGTCTCCCGGACGATGCAATTTTTACAACGCCTAGGCATGCTGAGTATCAAATTATCAATCTGATCTTGGGGAATATTACACCACTCATCAAGCAATGCCCTCCGAAGTTCCGGTTGACAGGTGGGAGGGGGTTGACGGGCTGCATTCGTCGGCCAAGCATATCCCACACATGCTCTATAGGATTCAAGTCCGGTGAGTATGCTGGCCAATCCATACGGGGTGATATTCTCCAATTGAAGGCATTCGTCTACAATGTTTCAACGGTGAGGACGGGCGTTGTCATCCATAAACAGAAATTCAGCACCCATGGTGCCCCGGAAACAAACGTACATGTTGTTTCAGAATGACATCCCGATAGATGTGGCCTGTCATCGTTACACTCTGAACATGCAGGTCAGTTCTGGAACCAAGAATAATTCCTAACCAAACGAGCCATCCTGCACCACCGAAACGGTGTCGTTCAATCTCTTTGGTAACGGTACCTGGCGCTCTCCATATGAAAGTCCGGCGAGAATCAGACTGCAAACTAAACCTGGACTCGTCGGAAAACATCAAAAGACCACTGTTGCGGTGTCCACAATGCATGCCTTCTACTACCAGGTTAATCGCAGGCGACAGTGAGGTGCGGTAAGTGGAACACATCTGACAGGCCTACGAGCATATAGACCCATGTGCCTAAGCGTCTGTACACGGTCTGCCTTGAAACTGTCGTACCGGTAGCTGAACAGAGCTGACGAGACAGGTCTGATGCTGTGCTCCGTCTGTTTCTTTTGGCAGTAACTGCTAAATACCGGTCCTCATTCGGCGTTGTAACTCGGGGCGACCTGTGCTGTAACAGCTACTCACATTACCACCATCTTGGAATCGTTGCCAAAGCCTGGAGATGACACTCTGGGCGATTCAAGTTCCTCGGATACTTTCAGCTGGGTACGTCCACATTCCAGTCGTCCGATAATTCTACCACGTAAAAAATCACCCAAATGCTTCCTTTGTGCCATAACTATGCGGTTTTTTTAAAGCGCTTGTGAACAATTTTACTTCTTTGCCACCATTCATATGTACCCTCTCTTACACTCTCGTCATTGTGACGTACTATCCGCGCCATCTGGTGGTTTCCTGTAATTTGCATATTCTTCTTCAAGATGTGTGTGATAATTCTACAGGTGAAATTTTTATTTTGGAGTTCAATTTCTGTGTGATTCTGAATTATCCTTAATTTATGGACATGAGTGTATAATAATAACTCTATTGTATTTAGAAATATTGTATACATCTCATTTTCCCTCATATTATTTATATTTTGTACTGCCAAAGTCCTGTTTACACAGTCTCCATAGACATTTTTTTTTTCTTGTAATATTACAAATATTATGAAATTTAGTATATATGTAATACATTTATTCTTAATATAATATTTAATATATTTATATTTATTATTACAACTATATATATAATACATTTATTATTCTTGTAATACAGGTAATATTTACAAATACCAGCTTTCACTTTAATAAGTCATACAAAACAATTTTTGCAGAAAATATTTTTTAAGACATTTTTTAAACTTTATTTATTATTTTTTTTTTCGTTTCTTTTAATGAAGGCCATACTTTATTGCATGACTATATTTTAATTATTTATAAAAAATTTTTTTTTTCTCCAAATCTTACTTTTTTTCATGTGTATAGATATGAAAGTATTCTATTTTAATATTTTTATGCACACAAGACGTTGAATCCTATTTACCATAGATTTACTCATAAATATATACTTTTAAAATAAATACTAACCAATTTTTAGAGAAATGATTTCAAAAATAATAATATTTCTCTCAATAAAGACATATACTGTAAATTCTATTTTTCCCTAATGTGTTTCACTAAATTCTTCATACCATTAATCATATTTTTAAAGAAAGCTAGAATGTTATATTTGGCACGATTTTGAGTAATGGTAATCTTTCGTATATACTTAAATGCATTTTTCCGGAATTAATATTTTTAAACAATACATTTTATCTACCATATTTCATACAGTGTTCAAATCTTTAAAAGCACATTTTTGTCCTTTTTTTTTTAACATGAAATTCATCATTCAATCAATTTTGTTTTAAACATACCCTTGAATAAGAGATATGGTTGATTTTTGAAAAAACAAATTTTTTTTTTACCTTTTATATATATCTTTAAAACCTCTAAAAAAGGCCTATACATTATGAAAATATTTTTCAAACTTCTACGCTTATTTTTTAAGATATTTCACATCTCTTCTAGTATACAACTGTTTTTTCGGAGGTGTTACCTGCTCATAATGAAAAGATACGATAATTTTTCGAAAACACATTTTGACCTGCTAATCCTCAGTGACCTGCAGTGCGGGACGAATATCCCATGAGTAATCTACTCATGGGCAGAGTGAAAGGGACAGTTTCTGTTGTGATGGTTGATATGACTCCGTGTCCCTGAAAAAGAGATCAGTGTCTTCCAGGAGGACTTTTAAGGGAGAACTATGCCACATTTTCATATTGTATGGCAGAAAACCCGGAAAAACCAGGTAGTCCGCCTCACGTGGCAATATGTTAAAACAGCCTCCTCGTTTTTTGAGACACAAATCTACAACAAAGCCTCAGCGGATGGTCTCCTCGTTTTTGAGACATTGAGTCGGATCAAAATTTATTTTTATTTATAAAAAAAAAACAATTCATGCATTTCTAATATTTTTTATTAATCACATACATATAAAAAAAAAAACATCTATTTTATCTATGCGATTAGAAAACAGATGAAATATTGAGTTGAATTCAATCGAATTCTATGCAATCGATATCGAATATATATATATATATATATATATATAAAATTCAGGGTAAAACCAAAGGGTGATTTTTTGTCTTTTTTTTTTATGCATTTCTTTATTAATATGCTGAACCATACAGATGAACAGGGTGATTATAATTGAAAGTCCCACTTTCAAAATGCCGTAAAAAAAAGAATCACTCGTCACAATGAGTTCACATTTGAATTGAAGAAACTTGAAGAAGGGGGAAACGATACGGTATCGAAAAACAGTTCACCGATTTTACCCATCCCATTTGGTATGATCTTGCCATGGTGGATGGGCTTTCCACTCACAGTGCCACAAATTTTGAATGACTTGGAAGTCATTTTTTCCTTCCAAAAACCGAAACCATCAAGCACATTAGCACTACAGTTGGTTTAATGTGCAACTCTTGCCAAATATGTTTTGTCATTTCGATTCAAACTATCACTGGCAGCCGAATTCACTTTCTTTATGCAGCTTACACCGCCATCTGTTAATATACTTTGGAACTGTTTTTGATATCGTACCGTTTCCTAAATTCAGTTCAAATTTGTACTCATTGTGACGAATGATTCTGTTTTTTACAGCATTTTGAAAGTTGGACTTTATTATCCCTGCATTTTAGTATTGAACAGTGTTTAAAATACTTTATACAACCCCATCAATGTATAATATGCTAATAGCAATATTCTTTTTTTTTTTTTTTTTTTTTTTTTGTCATAAGAACTCATTAACGTTTTCCCTTTATTTATTTAGAAAAATTCATTCGGTAAATGTCCTGTCTTGGAAGAATCTGGAATGGATCCAAGGATCTGAAACGGTTTAAGAGGGTACTGAGGTATAATCGTATAATGCTAAAAATATATTTTCCAAAATGTCTTAAATTTGATTAATTTTAATTTATGTACGTATTTCAACATTCTGTTATTATATTTTAATACTAATTGTTTAAATTATTTTATACAATCCCATTAATGTATAATATACCAAAAACCATAATATTTTTTTCATGTAAGGATTTCCCTTTTTTTCTTATGGCGACATTCATTTGGTATACGCCCTGTTTGGTATAAATCGAAGAATCTGGAACGGATTAAGGACGTATTACTGTATACAGATAAAAATATAGTTTACAAAAAAAAAAAAGGTTAAATTTGATAAGTTTCTATATTATAACTTAAATATAATTTATAATAATTTAAGAATTTTAATTTATTTAGGTTAATACATTTTAATTTTTTATCAAACTACTTTTGTATTTCTGTATATCGTTGCTAAGCAGCGGTTGAATTACTTTATACAACCCTGTCAATGTATGACATGCTAATAATAATAAACATTTTTTTTTGTCATTCCTGATTTTCCCTTTATTTCTTATTTCTTAAGGGAAAAATTCAGTTTGTATATGTCTTGTTTGGTATACTACTGTGCCCAAAAAGTAAGACCAATTATTTTTTAAAAATCTCTTTATTTATTCTTCCAAATTTATTTCATCACCTTCAAAGTAATAGCCTCCGGACACAATGCACCTTATGCCAACTTTTTTTCAAACCACCAAGCATGCTAAAAAGTCATCGACAGGAATGGCCTTCAAAAGCTAGCGGAGAATCTCTTCAATCGACTCAAAACGGTGTCCCCGAGTGGTGGAAGTTTAGGAAACAGCCAAAAGTCGCACAGTGTGAATACGGTGGTTGTGGAACGATATGGGTTTCCTTTTTTGGTGAAAATGTCACGAAGAATCAATGCAGTGTGAGCTGGCGCGTTCAGTGTTTTCGATACCCATCGAGATTTGACGCGTTTGAGGCCCAAAATAGAATGGACTTTTGAAATCCCAACATCAGCAGCAAGGTCTCTAATTATAAATCGACGATTTGCAAGCTCCAAATCTTTCAATTTTTTGGACATGAGCTTCGTCGGCTGAGGTTGGTGGTCGACCAGAGGGCTCTTCGTCTTCAACGCGTTCTCTGCCTTCTTTGAACTGTTTATACCACTTGTCAATATTTCTTTCCGATATAGGAATACTCAACGAATGCCTTCTGCAACATTCTATACCTCTCCGCACACAAAATTGAACGCAAGTTCTTGCTCAATTAATGCAGACATTTCAAAAATCGCCAGAATCAGCTTAGCATCTCTCAAAGCCAAGCGTGACTCAAGCACTAATGAATATTTCGGAGTAAAATTTATACAGATGTCAAGGACAGTGCCAACAACCTAAAAATGAAAAAAAAAAAAAAATTGTAATTCCATATGCCCGGGAAATTTAAATTGAAAATGGGTTTTACTTTTTGGGTACAGTAATAAGTCCAAGAATCTGGAACGGATTAAGAACTATACAGATAAAGATAAAAATATAGTTTCCAAAAATATTAAACTTTATAAATTTTGATATTGTAACTTAAAATATAATTTATAATAATTTAAGAATTTTAATTTTTTTTTTAGTTGAACACATTTTAATTTTTATCAAACTGCTTTTGTATTTCTGCATATCGTTGCTAAGCAGCGTTTGAATTACATTTTTATACAACCCTCATCATCATCAGCGGCGTAACAGCCCCAATGTGGAGCCAAGGCCGTATGGCTAATTTCTAGACGGTATATGATTCTTTTTACGGGTAGGGTTATGGCAGCCCATACAAAGATCCGACGCCAAATGCCATATTATGCCGGGAACAACGGTTTTAAAGTGGATTCCCGAATAACTACAAACATCCATGACACCGCCGGGGTTCAAACCCGAAACCTGGGTCATCGAGCTCCAGAGCGCTAGTCACTTGGCCATACAGTCCCTTATACAACCCTGTCAATGTATAATATGCTAATAATAATATAAATTTTATATAAAAATAATTAAATAATAAAATTATATACAAAATATAAATTATTAATTTTTCTTGGAAAATTCAGTTTGTATACGTCCTGTTTGGCATAAGTCTAAGAGTCTGGAAGGGATTAAAGATTTATACTGAGGTACCACTGTATTTTGACTCAATAAATGTAAAAGTTTTAGTAAAAATTGATTCTTTCGTTATTTTCGTCTCGCTTTTTTAACAACAGGAGGGGACAAAAAAACTGATGCAACTAGTGCGACCTTTTTTTCACTACTTACGGGTTAAAATAGAATAACGCCGTTGCCATGGTAACTCGGATTTAAAGTAGCCTTATCCCTTCCCTACTCTTTTACGTCACAATTTGTTTCTGAATTAATAACGCTCAAAAGCCCTTTTGGCCTTAAAAAGAGAAGATAAATGCGAAAAGCAATGTCTGGGAAAACGGGAGCTTTAGAATTTTAAGATAAAAAAAAAAAAAAGAAAATTTTTTTTTCCCCGTTGACGTCAAGTATTTCATTACAGCTTTAAGTAAATGCGTAATTTTGTTTGGCTGGTTTTAACGTCTCAGATAAGTGATTATGGTATTAAAAATGTATTAAAAAGTTCGTAAACTCAGCTATTTTAGAAGTTTGCTTTTTTCAAAAATTCCATAAAAGGTTTTTTAGTCGTACTGAGGAAACTAAGTTTATGATAATTAATAAATTTTTGATTATTTTCTGTACATTTTAATTCATCGATATTAATTGTTATAATTATTTTTCAGCCATGCCAGTAAACGGAAAATTTATTTAGCTGTACTGAGTAAATAGCATAATTGTTCAATTTTTGTTAGGATAATTATTTTTCCTCTTGCAAATAAATAGAGAGTTTATTTAGTTGTACTAATGAAATAAGTTTTTTATTAAATTTTTAATGATATTCTATAAATTTTAATTCACCAAGATTAATTATAATAATTATTTTTTCCTCTTGCAAATAAATGGAAAATTTATTCAGTCGTACTAATGAAAGAACATGTTTATTAAGTTTTTAATAATATTCTTGTATTTTAATTCGTCAATATTAATTATTATAATTATTTTTACCCTTGCAAGTAAATAGAAAGTATATTTAGTCGTACTGATGAAATACCATGCTTATTAATTTTTTTTTCTCTCTTGCAAATAAAGTGTTTAGCTATAGTCGTACTGATGAAAAACTTATTTATTAAGTTTTTAATAATATTCGTTGAATTTTAATTCACCAGTATTAATTATAATAATTATTTTTTGTTCTTTGAAAGTAAATAAAAATTTTATTTAGCCGTTTGGATGAAATAAAATTTTTATTTTGAGTTAATATAATTTTTTTTTATCCCTTGAAGTAAATGAAGCTTTATTTTATCATACTACTGAAATCACATATTTACTATCACATACTTTTTGTTAATACACTCTGAATTTTAATTCATCAGTAATCAGTTCATAATTCACCAGTATTAACTATTATTATTATAATTTTTTCAAACTAGTGAGTAAATGGAAATTTTATTTTCGTACTGACGGAATAACGTATTTATTAAATTTTTAATAATATTCGTTGAATTTAAATACATCAATATTAATTATAATAATTATTTTTTCACCCTTGCCAGTAAATAGAAAGTGTATTTAGTAATCTGATGAAATACCATATTTATTAACTTTGTTTTTCTTGCAAATAAATAAGTGAATTTAGCTAGTCATGCTGATGAAAAATATATTTATTAAATTTATAATAAAATTCGTTGAATTTTAATACACCAACATTAATTATTATAATTATTGTTCACCCTTGCAAGTAAATTGAAAAATTGATTCAGTCGTACAGATGAAAGAACATAATTACATTAATAAGAACATAATTAAACTTAATAAAGTTTATTAAGTTTTTAATAATATTCGTTGCATTTAAATGCATGGATATTATTAATAATAATTATTTTTTCAGCCTTGAAAGTAAAATATAAAGTTTATTTTAGACGTTTGATGAAATAAAATTTTTATTTTTGTGTTAATATAATTTTTTTTTATCCCTTTGAAGTAAATGAAGTTTTATTTTATCGTGCTATGAAATCACATATTTATATCACATGCTTTTGTCAATATATTTTGAATTTTAATTCATCAGTATTAACTATTATAATTATTTTTTCATACTTGTAAGCAAATGGAAAGTTTATTTAGTCGTAATGATGGAATAACATATTTATTAAATTTTTTCCATTACTAATTAAATTTTTTGCCGTTTTTGCCAAAAAGTTTAATAACATATTAAATTTTTGCCATAACATATTAATTTAATTTTTGCCCTTTTTAATTTTTTTTTTTTAACATATCACTTATTTTTCCTCTTGCAAACAAATAGAGAGTTCTTAAATAGACTCTCTATTTGTGTGCAAGATTTTTTTTCACTTGCAAATTGATAGAGAGTTTAGTTAGTAGTGCAGATGAAAGAACATGATTGTTAAATTTTTAATCATATTCGTTCAATTTTAATATACCAATATTAACTGTAATAATTATTTTTTCACCCTTGCAAGTAAATAGAAAGTTTATTTAGTCATCTGATGAAATACCATATTTATTAAATTTTCTTTTCTCTTGCACATAAATAAAGAATTTAGCTAGTCATACTGATGAAAAATATATTCATTAAATTTTTAATGAAATTCGTTGAATTTTAATGCACCAACATTAATTATTGTTCACCCTTGTAAGTAAATGGAAAATTTATTCAGTCGTACTGATGAAAGAACTTATTTATTAAGTTTTTAATAATATTCGTTGTATTTAAATTCATCAATATTATTAATAATAATTATTTTTTCAGCCTTGAAAGTAAATAGAAAATTTATTTAACCGTTTGGATGAAATAAAAATTTTTATTTTTGTGTTTTTCTCTCCTTAGTAGTACGATAAAAATAAAATTTTCGTTTACTTTCAAAATATCATATATAATCAAAATATATTTAAAATCATAATTTCATATATTTACTATCACATATATTTCATTATATATTTCATAATTTATACATACTTTTTGTCAATATACTCTGAATGTTAATTCATCAGTATTAACTATTATAATTATTTTTTCATACTTGTAAATAAATGAAAGGTTTATTTAGTCGTACTGATGGAATAACATATTTACATGCCATTACTAATTAAATTTTTGCCGTTTTTGCTGAAAGTTTAATAACATATTAAATTTTTGCCATAACATATTAATTTAATTTTTGCCATTTTATTTTTTTTAACATATTACTTATTTTTCCTCTCTTGCAAACAAATAGAAAGTTTATTTAGTTGAACTAATGAAATAACTTATTTATTAAGTTTTTAATAATATTCGTTGCATTTTAATTCATCAGTATTATTTATTATAATTATTTTTTCAGCCATGCCAGTAAATGGGAAGTTTATTTAGCCATACTGATGGAATAACATATTTATTAAATTTTGCCACTTTAATTTTTTTTTTAATGGAAAGTTTATTCAGTCTTACTAATGAAAGAATATGTTTATTAAGTTTTTAATAATATTCGTTGCATTTAAATTCACCTATATTATTAATAATAATTATTTTTTCACCCTTGCAAGTAAATGAAGCTTTATTTTATCATACTAATGAAATCACATATTTACTATCTCATACTTTTGTTAATATACTCTTGAATTTTAATTCATCAGTATTAACTATTATAATTATTTTTTCATATTTGTTAGAAATTGAAAGTTTAATTAGTCGTATAGAGGGAATAATATATTTATTAAATTTTTGTTAAGATACTTATTTTTCAGTTGTGCAAATTGATAGAGTTGTTGGTAGTACAGATGAAAGAACATGATTATTAAATATGTAATAATATTATGTGAATTTTAATTGACAATATTAATTATTATAATTATTATTCTCCCTTGCAAGTAAGGGCAAAGTTTATTTAGTTGTACTGATGAAATATCATGTTTATTAAAAATTTTTTCTTCTTTGAAATAAATACAGAGTTTAGTTAGTCGTACTGTGCAAAGAAAATATTTATTAAATTTTTAATAATATTTGTTGAATTTTAATTCATTAATATTAATTATAACAATTATTTTTTCACCAATGTTATGTAAATGGAAAGTAAATGAAATTTCTACGCACTGAGGAAGCAACATATTTATCAAGTTTTTTAATAACATTCGTTGAATTTTAATTCACCAGTTTTTTTAACTATTATAAAAATTATACTATTATAATTATTATGTATTACAATGAATTACATATTTATTAAGTTTTTTGTTCAGATACTTTTTTTTGAGAGAGTTTTTTTGTCAAATTGATAGAGAATTTAGTTATGGAAGAAAGAACATGGAAGATAATAACACATGACAACAGATGGAAGAACATGAAAATTAAATTTTTATAATATTTGAATTTTAATTGGACAGTATTATTTATTATAATTATTATTCTCCTTGCAAGTAAGGTCAAAGTTTATTTAGTTGTACTGATGAAATACCATATTTATTGAATTTTTTTCTGTCTTTCAAATAAATCGAGAATTTAGCTAGTCGTAGTAATGAAAACTTATTTATTAAGTTTTTAATATTATTTGTTGAATTTTAATTCACCAATATTAATTATAATAATTATTTTTTTCACCAATGCAAGTAAATTGAAAATTTATTTCGCCGTGTTGAGGAAAGATTTATTAAGTTTTTGATAATATTCGTTGAATTTTAATTCACCAATATTAATCATAATAATTATTTTTTCACGCTTGCAAGTAAATGGACAGTTTATTTTACCATCTTTTGAAATCACTTATTTACTATCGTATACTTTTGCTTATATATCATTATAATTCATCAGTATTAACTATTATAATTATTTTTCAGTGTTCAGTGTTGTGTGTTATTTTATTTAGTGTTCAGTTTATTTAGTCGCACTGACGGAATTACATTATATTACTTAAGTTTTTTTTTGTTAAGATATTTATTTTATGTATAATATAAAAATAAATATTAAATACAGTGACGGATTTAGGTTGAGGGCGCCCTAGGCCCAAGTTAATCTGACATCTTTGTATATAAAAAAATAATAATACGAATAGTAATAATGGATTCGAATTAAATTTATTTATTGAATTTAGGCATGAATTTATATATATATTAATTCATGCCTAAATTCAATAAATATTGGTATAATAAATTGGTATCATAAATATTGGTATAACAACTAAACATACAATTTAGAATAAATTGCATTTAATTAAGAAATAAATCCTATCTATCTAATTAATTGTATAATATATTTGTTTTTGCTTTCATCTGTGCGAAAGTATTAATGTTATCCTCATACTTAACTTTTTGAGCTAATAGGTATTAAATTTTTTTAGTACCTATTTGTGAGGTATTTTAAATTTTACTACTTACACGATTAATTATGTAAAAAAAATACCCTGCCCTTTAAATATTGACATCTTGAGGTTGTCAAAGCAAGAAAAGAAGCATTCAAGTTCGGCCTTATAGTTGATAAAAAACAAAATCGATATCAAATTTGCCGCCTGAAAACTTGGCGCCCTAGGCCCGGGCATCGCGGGCCAAGCCTAAATCCGTCTCTGATTAAATATGTAATAATATTCTGTGAATTTTAATTCGACAACATTAATTATTATAATTATTATTCTCCCTTGCAGGTATGGAGAAAGTTTATTTAAACGTACGGATGAAATACCAGGTTTATTAAAAATTTTTTTCTCTTTCAAATAAATAGAGTTTATTTAATTGCACTGATGGAAAGACATGTTTTTATTATTATTCGTTGAATTTTAATTCATCATTATTAATTATAATAATTATTTTTCAGCAATTCAAGTAAATGAATAGTTATTTCGGCATGTTGAGGAAAGAACATAAAGTTTGTGTTAATATAATTTCTTTTCTCATATGAAATTTAATGGAAATGTTATTTTATCTTATTGATGAAATCCAATATTTATTGCACATATGTATTATCAAATATTTTTGTTAATATACTCTGAATTTTAAATCATCAACATTAATTATTATAATTATTTTTGTAGCATGGTTTGCAAAAAGCTGATCAAAAAAATTAATTTCGTCTATTGATTATTTAAACGTTTCCTGGCTTCCTTATGGAAAAAGTGCATGGATGCGCAAATTTTAATGGCTATAAGAGAAATAATGATCGTTCACTTCCTACTAGTAGCTCACACTCTCCTATATAAATCTTGTACAAATTTTCAATCGTTCATAAAATACTTTTTATTCATCTCACTCAACTTCAAATGCATTTTTTTTAACTTGTAGGGGATGACACTGGATGTTAATATAGTTTTTTCAAATATTAATTCATTCATTAAATTTAATTCCTTAATTTTAGTTTTTTTTAGATTTAGGTTGCGTGTATCTACCAATAGATGGCTCCAGATGTAATAGGAAAACTTCAACTTTATTTGTAAAGGATTTTTTTGCAATAGAGTGGAAAAAAAAAGTAGAAATTGACTTTAAAATTTTTTTTTTCTTATCTATTACTTGCTTTTTAAAGAAATTTCAAGGAAATTTCATGTTTTATGGCAGAAAGTACCCCGCTTTCGCTTTTTACCAACGTAATCAGATTTAGGTTTCGAATCTCGGCCGTGCCATGGATGTTTGTAGTGGTTCAGAATCCACTTTAAGCCGTAGGTAACCGGTTTCATTCGACAGTAGAGCGTCACAGAACCCAATCAGATTTTTCTCTCACTCACATAATTCATAAACTGTATAGGGGCGACTCAGCTCTAGGCACAGTGAAATGGTATGGTGTAGTAGTAGTAATAGTACCAACGTAATATCATGAGTAGTCTACTCATGGATTGAAGGAGGAGAGAGAGGCAGCTTCTGCTGTGATAGAGCACCCGAAAGTAGATGCCTGACTTTTCGCCGTGTCGCTGAAGGAGAAGGAAGTGTCCTATGGGGACGACTTTTAGGTGGGAACTACCCCGCATTTGCGTATCGTATGGGAGAAAACCCTATAAACCCTACCACATAGTCCGATTCCAAGCGGGGCCTGATGGCCGAGTGTCTAGTGCTATGGAGCTCGGTACCACAGGTTTCGGGTTAGAAACCCAGCTGCGCCATGGATGCTGTAGTGGTTCGAATCCACTTTAAACCGTAGGTCCAGGTCTCATAGGACCCTAGAGCGTCCCAGAGTCCAATCAGACTTCTCGACCACGTCTTTCACAAACTGTAAAGGGGCTTTCTCAGCTCTAGCCACAGTGATGTGATGTGGTGTAGTAGTAGTATAGTGCCAATGTAGGCCCATGTTCAAGCAACTTGACTGTTGATGAGACGCTTTTTTACACAGTCTGTCACAGTCACCATCGAGTCTCCTCGTTTCTTATAGACTCTACCAATACAACCTTTATGCACGTTAGCTGCGTATTAGGTGGTTCTTAAGTTGTTTTAGTTTGTGACCCCTTTCCAAATAAAAAAAAAAAAAAAATTCCGAAGGCCCTCATTACCGTCGATGTGAAAAGAAAGAAAAACAACATTCTATGAAGTCTATATTTTGTTATATAAATATAATAAACCCTTTGAAACAAATTTTTAGTTAAATATAAAAATTTAAACGATTGTAGTATTTAAAACATTATATTTTTTTTTTTTTCGAGTTTAAAAACAAATAATATAAATAAGAAAAAGTGAAAAAAAAAAAGGTTAATATTTAACATGAAAATAAATAAGAAAGAAATAATAATAATAAATAATAAGTAATTGCTGCGTCGAAACCCAGGTCCCCGTGCATAGGGGAAGTCAACGCCCTATGTCCAGTAAACATCCTGTCTGTGGGGGTGTCTGGCAATGAGACGAGAGAGAAAAGACGTGGGCGAGAAGGTGAGATGACGAGAGAGAAAGGAATGTAAGAAAGGGAAGTTGAACTACTGTGACCAAAGAGAAAAGTCGTGTGGCTAGTCCATCCTCGAGTGTGATGGCTGCCTAAATAAATGAGTTCAATAAGTGTAGCCCCAGAGAGAGGTTGTGTGGTCAGTTCATCTTCGAGTGTGATGGCTGCCTAAATAAAGGAGATTAATTAATACGGTCCACTTCGTGTTATTCGTGTGTGTGTGTCGAATATTATTTGAGTTTATTTGTGTGCGATCGAGCTGTCGAACAGTAATAATAAAAATAAATAATAAGTATTAATAAAAATAAATAATAAAAGGATAAATAATAAAAAAATAAATAATACAATAATGATAAAAAATAAATAATACAATAATGATAAAAAATAATAAAATAATGATAAGAAATAAATAATAAAATAATGATAAATAATAATAAAAAATAAATAATAAAAGGATGATAAATAATAATAATAATGTTATAAATAAACAAATTTTCCAAATTTTTTCTGGATCCCGTGGAAATGGAAATAAAAAGTTAACAAGGAAAATATTTAACAAATTTGCTTTTATGTACCTTGTTTTTTATTTAACTATATGTTTATTTTTTAACCTTCTTTTTCCCTCTGACGCCTACGACTTTATATGAAATTTCCCTAAAAATCTTCTCTGTCCACCTCTAGATGGCGCTGCTCCCAGTGCCGCTATCACAAACGGACCGATGTCGAAGAACCACCAGCAATATGTCGCTAGCAGACTTGGCTCTGTGCGTACCGGTCGCAGTTCGCTGTTCGAATCCTCGCTTATTTCTCGCTCCCTAACCCGAATCGAACTGGCCTTTCTTCATCCTCGGTGAACTTCCATGAAGTTTCGAGTCACCCTAACCTGACAGAGTCACCCAGAGGTGAGTGTTATATCGATTTAATTGGTGGTGATCAGCATTTGCACCTGTGTGAGGCGATCTATGCCATATGTTGCTCTTACTCAACAGTTGTGAAGTGATTTGGTCGATAACATATCTGCTTTTTTTCTTTTTTTCTTTTCTTGCAAAGCGATGACGGTAGTTTATTCCTTAATGTTGAGAATAAACTCTACATCTGTTTGGCGTGGTTCTATAAATGTCAGTTGATTTAATTCTATTCAAAATCTGTTATAGAATAGCCAAATATTTATTCAGTTTGTTTATTAATATTTATTATTATTATTATTGTTCAATATTAATGTGAAATGCTTTTTTTCTGATAAACATGTGCTACATATTTTACTCATTTGTTTATTATATTTTAGTACTCATAATTAAAAATTGATGCTTGCAAAAATATTTTAAAAACTTTCATTTCAAATATATTTATACAAAAAATGTAGAGAGCTAAAATTGCATTCTTTCTATTCTAAAATTCCATATTCGTTTAAATGATATTTTAATAACTATAGTATGTGTATATATTGTATTTTTATAAAACTTTCATTTTCAAATATATTAATATATAAAAAAAATGTAGAGAGCTAATCCTTTTTTATTCTTTTTCTCTATCCTAAAATTCTATATTTGCTTAAATGATATTGTATAGTATTATGTATATATTGTACTTTTATTTGTATTATCTAGAAAAATCTAGTATAGATTTAGAAAAAAAATTCTTGAATATTTCTTTTAATTTGAAGAGGTAAAATAACCGGTAGACATTGAAAATTCAATTCTACATTATTAATGTATTGAAAAATAAATAAATATTTAAGTTATTCGAAATTTCTTTTTATATTTATTTTTATGTATTTAATTTTTTAATATTTATTTTTACGTATTTATTTTAATATTTCTTTTTACGTATTTAATTTTTTTATTTATTTTTATGTGTTTAATTTTTTAACATTTATTATTAGTATTTATTTTTTAATATTTATTATTACGCATTTAATTTTTAAATTTATTATCTTAATCTTAACAATTTATAAATAAAATTTATGATAATATTTTATAATACAGTAAATAAAATATTAGTTTGTTTAGTAAAAAAAATACAATGAATACATTTATTAAAAATTTGTGATAAAAATACAAAATCTAGAAAAATAACAAAATATTTAGTACTTTCCCAACAGTTGAAAAACATGTTATAGGCAGTTTAAATATTTGTAATATAATTTTACTTTAATGTTTTCTTTTTTGTATTTAAAACTATATTTTCAATTTTATACTTATACATTTTAATTTATATATTCAGTAGAAAAGGATAATCAAATAAAACTGTTTCAATTTCTTTTAACTTTTATTTTTCCATTGGAGATAAAAAAAAAATTTCCACGTCATTGAGGTTGCAGATAAATCAATAATTTTTTTCAGAAGTTCATATTACTTATAACAATTTTTTTTTAATAATTATTTATACTGTGTATTGTTCCTTTTAATAATAAAATTATGTACAAGAAAATTATTATATATTTAATATTGCACTGGAAGGTCTTATTCGTGCAATAAAATTTTTTTTCAATATAGAATTTGAATACATTATAATAAATATTCATGTATTATTAGATAATTAATTATAGGGTAAGTACAGGACTATAAGAAAGTGGAATTAAATTTTTCAATATGTTGTTTCTTCCGCGTAGGCGTGGGCGTGTTTCGTTCACATTGAGGTACACAAAAATGTTATGTGAAAAGGAATAAACATTCTTTAATTTTTGAATAATTGTTTATTTTACTTGCTTATTCTTATCTCAAGAAATCCGGAACTGAATTAAAATTTAAAATGCTAATTAACGAAAAACTTACAAAGCTGATTAGGCCACAGAACAATGTTTCGTGCTGGAGCTTAAATAATTTTAATTTTAATTGATTGTTTATTTTACTAATACATTGCTTATTCTTATCTCAAGAAATCCGGAACTGAATTAAAATTTAAAAAACTAATTAACTAACTAAGATGATTAGGCTGCAGAAGAACAATGTTACATGAAAGGACCTAACCATACTTTAATTTTTAACTAATTTATTTATTTTATTAATACATTATCTATTTTTATCTCAAGAAATCCTGAACTGAACTAAAATTTAAAAAATTAATTGAAGGAAAATTAACTAAATGATTAGGCCGATGTTATTTAAAGGAAAATAAATATGATTTTAATTTTTAAATAATTTATTTATTATACTAATACATTGCTTATTCTTATCTCATGAAATCTTGAACTGAAATAAATTAATGAAAACTAATAAAGGAAAACTAATTAAGCTAATTTGGCCCATTTTGAATACAATGTTATGGGAAGCATTTTAAATATTTTTTACTTTTAACTTATTGCAAACAAGGTAAAATAATAATAAATTGCTTATTCTTATCTCAAGAAACTCTGAACTGAAATAAAATTTTAAAAAACTAATTAAAGAAAAACTAACTAAGCTCATTAGGCCACAGAACAATGTTACGTGAAGGAGATTAAATAATTTTAATTTTAACTAATTATTTATTTTACTTATGCATTGCTTATTCTTATTTCAAGATATTCCGAACTGAAATAAATTAATGAAAACTAATTAAAGAAAAACTTACTAAGCTAATTAGGCCACAGAACAATGTTACGTGAAGGAACTTAAATAATATTAATTTTAACTTTTATTTTATTAATATATTGCTTATACTTATCTCAAGAAATCTTGAACTAAACTAAAATTTAAAAAAACTAATTAAAAGAAAACTAATTAAGATGATTAGGCCACAGAACAATGTTACGTGAAGGAGCTTAAAAATTTTAATTTTAACTAATTGTTTATTTTACTAATAAATTGCTTATTCTTATCTCAAGAAATCCTGAGCAGAATTAGAATAAAAAAAACTAATTAAAGAAAAACTAACTAAGCAACAGAACAATGTTACGTGAAGGAGCTTAAATATTCTTGTAATTTTTAACTTGTTTATTTTATTAATACACTGCTTATTCTTGTCTCAAGAAATTGGAAATGAATTAGAATTAAACTAATTAACGGGAAACTAACTAAATTTTTTGGGACTCCTTTAATAGAACTTATTAATATAAAACATAAATAAAGAGAAATTATTTTTAATATTCGAATACAATTTTCTTTATGAAATTTCTAATATTTATGCGTCTAATTTTGTCTTGTATTTTTATGTAATAAAAAAACATATTTTAGAATAATAGTTAAGTTTGAAAAATATATTTTTTTTTATCAAAATCAATAAAAAAATATGACAGCAGAAAAATAATTCCAATAACATTAATGTAACACATATTACCTTAATAGTAACATGCATTCTCACCATTATGTTTTTCATCACTTAAAACTTAAAAAAATAATCTATTTTTTATTACCTTTTATTTAACATATTGATAAAAATGTGCATTTCTTGTAAATAAACTTCATACAATCGCAATGCTATGTTGTGACATTAGCGAAAAACAGTATTACATTAGCAACGAACTGTTATTCTGAAGACTTGAAAACTATTAAATTTGAATTTCACCCCTCCCCCCCAACCCTTAAGTAGTAATTTTAAAAAAATTCATCAAAAGCTGATATTTTTAACCAGAAATCAATGTCCCCCACCCCCCTCCTACTCGACGAGTTCCATACAAATCAATCAAGCACAAGTGTACTACCGTCACGTGACGAGCATCTTGACTTTAAACTGGCAACCCCTTTGTTCGTGTTATTCAATTCCTACTATTAGTTCACGCTCTCCCTATATATATATCTTGTTCAAATTTCCAATCGTTCATAAAACACTTTTTTATTCATCCACTCAAGTTCAAATACATTTTTTTTTGAACTTGTGGTGGAGGACACTGGATGTGAATACAGTTTTTTGAAATATTAATTCATTCATTAAATTTATTTAATGAATTTTAGTTTTTTCAGATTTAAGTTGCATGTATCTACCAATAGATGGCTCCAGATAAACTTAAAAAAACGAATGAAAATGATTTATAAAGCACTTTCTGCAATAGACTGAAAAAAAAAAAAAGTAGGAATTGACTTCAAAAAAATTTTTTTTTATATTACTTGTTTTATTATTACTCTGTGGAACCAACAACGCTATAACATTTGGCACTAATTGGCTGGTAAATTGCAACGTCGGTACTCTCTCCTTGGCGTGGATTTTCATAAATATTAATATGAATGAATTAGATGAAGTCGCTTGAGAGGAGATTATTGCACTGGTAGGAGTATTGTCTGCTCGAGTTTGATTTTGATAAGTTAAATAATTTTTTTTGCTTTTGTTTTAAATAACTGTGCTAATTTATTTATGAAGTTAAAAGACATTTTACAAGTGCTCAAAAGCATTCAATTCCTAAAAAAAAAAAGAAGTTGGTTTTTCAGTTTTCCGTGTGGCAACACTGCACATGTTCCTTCTGACGAGACGGATCAGAAAACAATGACTGAAACATCTGGTGTTCACATCATGTCGAATTTTCAACGTCTCAGCTGGAAAGATGTTTAAAATCCCTCAATAAGTTGTAAAAATTCTCATTGCTGTGGTATGATGTTTTAACACTTTGTTTGCCTGTCACGTGTTGATAGCTATTGCCCCGCCCGTAGAAATGGGTTTTACCCAGAAGACGATTTACTTTTTGTAAACGAATAAGATTGAAGAGTGGTTATAAAACATTATTATGCGCTTCATATTGATTACTGAGTAATATTCAGGCCTTTCCTAATAGAATATTTTAAATACATGTTGGAGGTAAATTAATTTCCTAAATGCCACCTTACGCGCTGGCGCATCATGTGTAACAATGAAACAAAACAATGAAAATAAGTGACAAAATTCATTATTAAATTCCTTCTATTAGCTCACACTCTTCCTATATATATCCTTTTCACATTTTCAATCGTTCATAAAATACTTTTGATTCATCCACTCAAGTTCAAATACATTTTTTGAAGTTGTGGTGATGACACTTGATGTTAATACAGTTTCTTCAAATATTAATTCAGTAATTAAATTTAATTAATTAATTTTGAGTTTTTAGATTTAAATTGCATGTATCTACCAATAGATGGCGCCAGATAAACTTAATAAAATGAATGAAAATTATTTATAAAGGACTTTCTGCAATAGAGCGGAAAAAAAGAAGGAATTTACGTAAAATTTTTGTTTTTTTATATTACTTGTTTTTGTATGATACTTTATCGCTTTAATAATGTGAAACAAAAATTTTTTTGGTAAATTAAGAGAAATATGACTAATGTATTTAATATAATATGTCTAATAAATATGACTAATATAATATAAATAATATATCTCAGTGGCAATATTAAATTTATCTTATGGATCAATAATACGAAAGCCTGTTTTTTTCAATACAAGCATTTAAGCTTTGGAAATTACATTTATATTAGTTAAATATTATTATTCGATATACATTAATTCGATGGTGGTTATAATGATATTATTACTGAAAACACTATTTTGAAACATTTTAAGTGTGGATCATCTTCGCATCGCTGTCATGACTAACATCTCGAAAACTCAGCCATTTGCAATTTCATCATCTGTTAGAGCCTTATCAGGTTGTATTTTCGGGTTTTTCTGGGGGGGATGGTGTGAAGGCCCTTTAGAAGGCCCTTATTGTCTCTACAACTCATATTACAAGATTTTTTTGTTTAAATAATTAAAAAAATTTAATTGAAACCAATACATTTACAGGGGGTTATCAAAATAATGGAAACACCATAGATTTTTATAGAATCTTTTCTTAGTGTGGTGTAGGACAGCTTTGTCATTAACATCTGTTACAAGTGTCTTGGAAATTGCTACTCTGGCGTAAATGTGGTGTGACTTGTTCCTGGCGTAAATGTCCTTCTAACTGTAATGATTGACACTGGAGAATCCAGATGCTGATTGAGCTCTGCGGTCACTTTGGCTGCAGTTGTTCGCTTTTGATACATCACAATCCGGTTCAATACCCGTCGGTCTCTTTCGTTGATTTTCTCTCTCCGTCCACTCTTTTGCTTTGCCGAGCTTGTCTTACCACACTGTGTGTTTGCTGTCATGACTTTAGACACCATACCTCTAGAAACGCCTAAAAGTTGGGATGTTTCGGTTACACTGCTCCAGCTAGATGGCATCCTACAATTTGGCCTCTTTGAAAATCTGAAAGGTCCGACATTTGACGCGTTCGAAATAAATCCAAGACTTACAGAACTTCAACAAAGCTACCACATACTACCAGAATGTATATATTTCTATTTTTAAAATATAATAATGGCTACCATTTTTTTTTTAATGATTAACGAAGCGCATTCAAAAATGTCACTTTTATTCACAGGTGTTTCCATTAGTTTGATAACCCCATGTACAACTTGCTCTAACCTTTATACCACGCCAATACCAGAAGACACACCTAACATATATTGCCGATTGAAGCTGAAATGAAATGTCGATACGCAGCTCCCGCGCTAGCGCGTGAATAGTTACTGAGACATCGTACCACGCTTTGGAGCGTGATTGGCTTTTTATCGTTGATGCCACGTCACGCGCGGCTCGATATCGGCAGCGAAAATGTTAAAGAACAACATAATGTGATGTTTTGAATATGGATTAACGACATAGAGTACATTTTCGGCTATCAAATCCGCAATGAATTTTTGTAACACTACATTTACCCATAGTTCGCGCTGGATACTATTGTTTGGTTTTTATCGGCTTTTATTTCATTTCTTTGGGGTCTGAGCGGACTTTATAGAGGGGTATATTCAAACCCCCGCTGTACCTTGAATAACGTTGGATTTTTACATTATTGTCTAGTGGTGAATAATTACTTCAATTGGGGAATATCAAAGTGCTCGAAAAAAAATAGCCAGACGATCAAACTTTTTACGACTTGATATTTTAGTATTTGGTGGAAATTCACCTTAACAGTATGAAACGTTTTCAGTTTCTCAAACATAAATGCTTGCATTAAAAAAATACTCTTGTATTATGGATCCATCAGCCACACTTAATATTGCCAGAGAATTATAGGTTATTTGGAAATCACAACAAATTTTAAAAGTTTATTTCAGAAATACTTTCAGAAATTGGAAAAAACATTAATCTGAAAATTTACAGCTGTCTTGTTCCAGTTCTCTAGTTTTAGTGTTTTAAAGTTTTTTATTCACCATAAACTAAAGAATAATTTTCACGAATGAAGAATTTGTGGATGTATTGATTAAAATTTTCGAGACGCCTGAAAATTACATCAAATATATCAAAAGATTTGACAGGAAGGTATTATAAAAAATTTTTTTTTCTTCTATGATAATATATATATATATGTTTATGTGAGTTGGAAAATATTATGATTCAAATATATATATATATTTATTTATTTATATATATATATATATATATTTTCATAATGAAGTTTTTGTTACTGAATTTTAAAATTTATTCTTTTATTATAATTCACTTTATTAATTAAATAAAAAAAAATACTTATGAATTCTTCTATTGAATAAAAACAGTATTTGTTGCATATATTTTTATAAGAAAAAGTGTTATAAGTGAAAATCATTTTGTATACTAAAAACATTTATTAATTTTCTTTTTTAATAAAATCAAAATTGTAATTTTTATAGCAAATTATTGACACAATAAAATCTAAGCTTCTGAAAGTCTAATTGGAAAACGGTTTGTTTGTTAAAAAGGAATTAAATGAATTAAAGAAATAATTCCTTTTTCAGAGGTAAATGTCCTGGTTTAAATAATGCTTATTGTTTTTCATTATTCATTAATAAACAAATAAAATAAAAAAAAAATTTTAATGTCAATTCCTACTTTTTTTTCACTATAATACAGAAAGTCCTTTATAAATAATTTTCATTCAATTTTTTAAGTTTATCTGGCGCCATCTATTGGTAAATATATGCAACTTAAATCTAAAAAGCCCAAAATGAATTAATTAAATTTAATTACTGAATTAATATTTAAAAAAACTGTATTAACATCCTGCGTCATCCACTACAAGTTAAAAAAAATGTATTTGAAGTTGAGTGGATGAATAAAAATATTTTATGAACGATTGAAAATGTGAACAAGATATATATAGGATGAGGTGTGAGCTAATAGAAGGAATTGGAAAAACATGCTTTTCATATTTTTTTAAAAATATTACTAAAACTTTTCACGTGTAAATTATTTTGTATACTGAAAATCTATAATTTTTAATTTAATTTAATTTTTATATCAAAATTGTAATTTTTTATAACAATAATTGACACAATAAAATCAAAGCTTCTTTTTTCTTCTTCCTATTAGTTGGAAAATCATCTACTTTTATTCATAAATTCCCAAATATTCATTTCATAATCAAAATGGTATAGAATAAATAAATTAGATATAATATAAATATAATCTATAAAATGTTATACATATAGTATATAATTAGTGTTATTAAATAAATTAAATTCGAAACTCTTTTTTTCATAGATAACTGGCCTAAATAATAAATTTAACATTTAGCATTTAAATGATTTTTGTTTATGTTTGTTTAAATGATTTTTTTAATTGTTTATGCTATTCATAAATAAAAAAATATGTGTTTTTCATTGTCTTTGAAATAATTCTTAAAGTAGACTATTAACTACATATCTTAAAAATGTGTTACCTCCAATTTTGTTTGTAAATGTTCTTATTTGGAATTATAATTAACATTATATCAATGAAAAATAACATTTATGAAAATAGTTAAAATTTTAAAAGTTAAAATAACGCTTTTATAGTTGACAATTAATATTTTTTTCCAACTATGTTTATCGTCATTTTCTGGAAATTTATTTTAATAATTTCATCGTATCACTGATGAATGAGACTTATTGATGTAAATAATTCAGTTAGAATTAAACTATTAAAAGCATAAAAAGTTTATATCTATTTTATTTTACACGTTTTAACGTATTGACCTATTCTAGACCTCTAACGGCTTTAAGAAGACGGCCACTTTCAGGTTCATCGGAATACTTTTAATTTTTATTTACAAATATTAAATATACACTCATGTCCATAAATTAAGGATAATGAAGTTCAGGCAAAGAAAGAGACAGAAGCAAAACAAATTTGACTTATTTGTAAAGTCTATTTATTAAACAAAAAGGTAAAGAGCAAAAAAGATGCTATATGTTTGACATAATTAATAAAAATTGCGATTTTTACTCCTGGAGCAAATTTCAAAAAGAACCTATTTACAAAAAACAGTATAACATGGTTAGTATGATGGCTAATATGGAGTATGTCTCCCGGACAATGCAATACAGGCCTTATAACGCCTAGGCATGACAAATGGGAGGGGTTGACGGGCTTCAATTCGTCGCCAATCATATCCCACACATGCTCTATTGGATTCAAGTTCGGTGAGTATGCTGGCCAGTCCATACGGGTGATATCCTCAATTGAAGGCATTCGTCTACAATGTTTGCACGGTGATGACGGGCGTTGTCATCCATAAACAGAAATTCAGCACCCATGGCGCCCCGGAACAAAAGTACACGTTGTTCCAGAATGACATCCCGATAGATGTGGCCTGTCATCGTTACACTCTGAACATGCAGGTCAGTTCTAAAACCAAGAATAATTCCTCCCCAAACGAGCCATCCTGCACCACCGTAACGGTGTCGTTCAATGGTGTTCTCTTGGTGGTAACGGGTACCTGGCGCTCTCCATATGAAAGTCCGGCGAGAATCAGACTGCAAACTAAACCTGGTCTCGTCGGAAAACATCACACAAGACCACTGTTGCGGTGTCCACAATGCATGCTCTCTACTCCAGGTTAATCGCAGGCGACAGTGAGTTGCGGTAAGTGTAACACATCTGACAGGCCTACGAGCATATAGACCGATGTGCCCTAAGCGTCTGTACACGGTCTGCCTTGAAACTGTCGTATCGGTAGCTGAAAGAGAGCTGACGAGACAGGTCTGATGCTGTGCTCCGTCTGTTTCTTTTGGCAGTAACTGCTAAATACCGGTCCTCATTCGGCGTTGTAACTCGGGGGCGTCCTGTGCTGTAACATCTACTCACATTACCATCATCTTGGAATCGTTGCCAAAGCCTGGAAATGACACTCTGGGCGATTCCAAGTTCCTCGGATACTTCCAGCTGGGTACGTCCACATTCCAGTCATCCGATAATTCTACCACGTAAAAATCATCCAAATGCTTCCTTTGTGCCATAACTATGCGGTTATTGCACTGAAAGGCTTTTAAAGCGCTTGTGAACAATTTTACTTCTTTGCCAACATTCCTTATATACCCCTCTCTTACACTCTCGTCATTGTGACGTACTATCCGCGCCATCTGGTGGTTTCCTGTAATTTGCATATTCTTCTTCAAGATGTGTGTGATAATTCTACAGGTGAAATTTTTATTTTAGAGTTCAATTTCTGCGTGATTCTGAATTATCCTTAATTTATGGACATGAGTGTATATACAGAATCTATTTACATAAAAAATGAAAATTAAGGATACTTGATTCACAAATATTGTTCACTACAAGATCGGAGATTTTGAGAGTTCTCGAGTCTACGTCGCATTTATTTCACCAAGTCTACGTCAGACTTTAATTGTCACACGACGTGATACATGAAACCACAAGGTGCTCACTTTGGAAACAGGCCGAATTTCTCGACTGGTTAATCACTTTCTAGAAAAAGAACAACAACAGTCTGGTCACAGAACTCTCTCTTCTTCACAAAAAACTGCTTTTAAGGCCATCCTTCAAGAGAAAGGGTTGGGTGTCAGCTTCCCTCACTTTTCATTGGATTAGACACTTTCTCAGCCCAAGGTCTATCACCCATCACGCTGCAACAACTCATAGTGTAGTCTATATCCCATCTTGAATTGTTTCGACCTGTGGAGGTCGCGCAGACAATTTCAATTTCATGAGGTCTCATTATCCATGACACAGAATGTCTGCTATCAGATTTGAATGACAGATTGTTCTCATTAGTACAAAACACTAATTACATGTAATATAACTACCCACAACACTGCTAGTCCACTGTAAAATTTGAGTGATGGGTTATTCACATGTTTCATTGTCAAAGAATATACATTTCTCTCTCCTGGGAAAAAATGCTGCAATTCCTACAATGCTACAATGCCTGGGAAAAATGCTACATCATATCAAACATCTGATTGAATTTTTTAAGCAGAAAGGGCTTTTCTTTTATAAGAAATTACATCTTACAAATTTTTTGTGATCAATCATTCGTAAAATAATAATAATTTGAAAAAAAATTGATTCCTAATTGATTTCTTTTGAAATAAATCGATATGCTCTCAAGAAAAACTCGAAATATAAAAGGAATTTTCAATTATAAAACGATTTCACTTTATAGAAAAGAATATTCCATTCGGGATTTAAAATGTAAAAAAGATTCGAAAGTAGTATTGGATGTATAATTTGATTTTTTTTACTTCTGACTGTTTCATTATCCGATTTTACTTCCCAAAATTTTAAGTGAAAAAGTTGCGTTTTCTTCCAATTTGTGAGGATTAAACCGTCTGTTTTGTGATAATCGGATAAAATATTTTCATATTTCTATGCGTTTCTGAATGTTAGTAAAATAGTTTTAAATGCTGAATGTCTCTGTGAAGTAAAATTTGCGGAACTTAAATACGTTTCGTTAGGGTTGTTTAAGCTCTTAGTTTTCTCAAGAAGAAGTAATATAAAAAAATTATTTTAAAGTCAATTCCTACTTTTTTTTGTACTCTATTGCAGAAAATCCTTTATAAATAATGTTCATTCATTTAAAATTTCATTCATTTTAGAAAAAATTCTCTCTCTTTCTCTCTCTCACATACACACTTTCCATCTCTCTCACTCATTTTATTCACATGTTTCATTCAATTCCTACTATTAGTTCACCCTCTCCCTATATATATCTTGTTCAAAATTCCAATCGTTCATAAAATACTTTTTTATTCATCCACTCACGTTCAAATACATTTTTTGGAATCTGTAGTGGAGGACACTGGATGTTATTACAGTTTTTTTCGAATATTAATTCATTCATTAAATTTAAATTAATTCATTTTAGTTTTTAGATTTAAGTTGAATGTATCTAATGATAGATGGCGCCAGGTGAAAAAGAGGAAAATTTCAACTTTATTTGTAAAGGACTTTTCTGTAATAGAGTGGAAAAAAGCAGGAATGGACTTAAAAAATTTTTTTTATTACTTGTTTTCTATTTTTGTTTCGTCCGTGACTCAGACTAAGAACCCAGAATGAAAAAAAGAATCCGAAAAGAAATTTTTCCTACACGTTTCGCCACTGACGGTATTTATTCCTAAATTTATATCCTGCTAAATATTTTTATAAAAGATATATTTTTTTCTCCCACCTAAAACTAAAATTAATGAATTAAATTTAATGAATGAATTAATATTTGAAAAACTGTATTAACATCCAGTGTCATCCAATACAAAAATGTATTTGAAGTTGAGTGGATGAATAAAAAATATTTTATGAACGATTGAAGATTTGAACAAGATATATAAATATATAGGGGAGAATGTGAACTAATAGTAGGGAATTGAAAAATAAAATGCCAATTTTTTATTTAACAAAAACTTTTATTTTTACAAAACCAATTTTCATTTTACAAAAACGAATTCTAATTCAAAAAGTAATTTCACATAAAAGTTTGATATGATGTAGCTAGAAATGAACATTTTCGTTATTTAAAAAAAAAAGATATATATCACACTGAGATACGAAAAAAAAATTCTGATAAAAATAAAAATAAAAAAAATGGAAAAAACTTAAAAAAAGGTTAAAAAAGAATGAATAATTTTATCCCATGTATTTTTAAGTGAAGAATATTGCACATTAAATGAAAGAATAAGATAATTTCGAAAAACTTTCTTTTCAAAAAGTTTATTTTTATTCTCACAACTAAAGTGGAAAGAAATAGCAGACAGAACCAAGTGTGGAAAAAAATATTTAAAAAAGAATAATAATCATAATAATTTTCGAAAGAAAAATATGGAACTTGAAATAAGAGTTCGCGAAAATTGTAAAGGTGCAAATTAGAGTTCAAATAACGTGTCCGAGGAAATATAGCTCTTAATAAAACTTTTTTTATTTTTTTAACTTTTATAATAATCTTCAGAAAAGAAAATAGGAAAAGAATTTCAAAAGTAAATTTAAAGTGTGTATGGGTTTTTTTCTCCTTGAATTTATACAGTAGTGCATGTTATTTCTGCTATAATGAAAAATGAATTTTTGCTTTATTTTCTTTGTGTCTGTCATTTAAGTGTGATTATTTCCCGAATGATAATACTTACAGTTATTTTTAAAGGATTATTTTACAATAATTCTCACACGTACTTAATTATAAGATTATAAGGAGTATTCTTACGTCTTATGGGAGTAATTAATTATTGTGCGCTGATCCTGATAATACAGGTTCAGTTTCACTAAATGAAAGAGTTATTTTTTATCATCGTAGATTCTTAATTCTCTTTT
>BPLR01021104.1:0-12480 GCA_021605095.1 Caerostris extrusa
AATACTCATAAATCAAAAATTTTAAATTTAACTTTTCATTCGCAACTTACTTCTATTATTTCCTGAAAAATGTCTCTTACAAATAACATTATAAGCCTAAATAGTAAAACTAAATAGATCATATTCATCGCCGAAATAACCTTGAACAATTAACTATTTACTCGTGACAAGTTCGTAATGAATTTTATAAAAGAAAAGAAAAAGAAAGAAAAGTATTCATTAACTAAATAATGCTTGATAAAATTAATTTCAACTACTTTTAAAATGTATGCCTTTGTGGTGAATCAGTAAGTTTTGATGCAGCAAAACCTGCAAAGTCTCAGTTTTTCAATCTTCCTTCTATTAGCTCACACTCTCCCTATATATATCTTGTTCAAATTTTTCAATCATTCATAAATATATTTTATTCATCCACTCAAGTTCAAATACATTTTTTTTAACTTGTAGTGGATGACATTTGATGTTAATACAGTTTTTTCAAATATATTAAATCAGTAATTAAATTTAATTAATTAATTTTAGTTTTTTTTTTTAGATTTAAGTTGCATGTATCGACCAATAGATGGCGCCAAATAAACTTAAAAAGATGAATGAAAATGATTTATAAAGCACTTTCTGCAATAGAGTGAAAAAAAGTAGGAATTGACTTAAAATTTTTTTTTTTTTTTTATGTATATTACTTGTTTTTAACACAATGTATAATATAAACTTAATCATTTTTTGAAGTAACAGTTAAATTCAGATATTATCAAATGATAAATATATTTTTAAAAAGTATCCGTGATTTGGTACGTAAAATCTGTTTAATATTAATATGATGATATTTGAAATTAAATTCTTATTTAATTAAACTTTATGCCTAAATCAAAAGAGGAAAAAATTACTATCAACAGTAAAAATTTTTTTTTTTTTTTTTTTTTTTTTTAAATCTCAGAAAAAGTGTTTATGAATCGAAAACTCCAATATAGAAATTTTGAAATGTTTTTATCTTTAAATTTTGGGATTTAAAATAACAGCACTCTTTAATAATCTTCAAGTATCTTTAATAGCTTTTCTGGGTAGATTTACATCCGAAAAAATTTTGCAATCTGTCCTTGAAAATGTATTGAATTTTAAGATTTTGCAGTTAGTAATTATGTAGATTGGGGCCTGATGGCCAAGTAGCTGGAACTCGGTGCACAAGCTCTTTGGTTTTCGGATTAGAGTCTCAGCTGTTCAATGAATGTAATAGTTCAGCCGGTCCAATATGACTGTAGGGCTGACAATCCTAACCCCATAAAAGAAAAACATCTCTGTCTCGAAATCTGCCAATAAGGCAGATGGCCTTGCACACCATGGGGCTGTTGTGCCAACGAAAAAGAAAAATAATGTGCATTTAGTATTATAATTCATACCTAACTTAAAGTTAAGAAAATTTAATTAATAATCATAATTTAATCATTTGTTAAGACCAGTTTTTAATTATATTCTTGAGTCAATACTTGATATTTTATTTTAAATAAAAATTTAAGATTCTATTTAGGTATAAAATGAAATTTTCTAAAATAGAGTTTACTTGTATTTATTCATTACATTTATTATATTTCAAAATTCAGATTAATATCAAAAGTTCTTTCAATATATTTTCAATAACACTACTGCAATTCATAGCTTTATATGAAATGTGAAAATCTTTTATGTGAAACATTTTTTCACAACATAATCGCATAAATTCATTTGTTCCCATGATGATAATAATGCCCTTTTTTGTGGATTATCATAATTCTAATATTTAATTCTTCAAGATGTCAAAAACGTTGTTTCCGTTGTTTGTTAATTCCTAATCTCGAAATAGCACTCTTATCAAAACATGTCCTCGCTGAATGAATCTGTCCTTAAAATGAAGGCTCCTTTATCGTAAACTTAATTTAGTCAACACTGTTAAGGCTCGGCCAGCAAAAACATGTTGTTTTTCCTTTTTATGTTGATCATAAATAATCCTAGTTGAGTAAATTGCAGTTAAATGATTTCAAAAACAGGATTGCGGAGACCTCGGCTCGTTTCATCAGTCCTCCATTTTACTTTAAAAGTATAATTGGTGATTCTTTTGAAAGATTTGAACAAGGAATATTAATCACTTCAGTTTAATACAAAATATAAATAATTAAATATTAGAAAAACCTTTTTTTTTTTTTCAAAGTTTTCTATTTTACTACGAACTAGACGATCAGATGAGATCAGATTACGTGTTGATAATATGTTAACGCAGTTGTTGTAATAATAACGATGATATATTTGCTGATAATATATGACGCAGGATGCCTATTTATAGAATTATTGCTCTTTTTTTTAATCTCTCTACGTTATTTAATGCTAAAAACATGTTTAATTTCAAAATTGAGCCCAAATAAGCAGATCTGATTGTTACGAAATAACATGGAAATGCGCAAGTCTGTTTGGCTGAATACATGATTTGTGGACAAAACATTTTATTCATGAATACTATAAAAAATAATCTACAAATAAAAATCATTTTGGTACTAAGTTATTACCAAAATTAAACCAAATACTAAAAATACTGAATTAATTCCATGCGTGATATTACACTAATTTAATTTTTATTCTTCATTGGCGCCGTTGTACCACAGCCTTCAGGTTCGAATCCCGGCGGTGGCATGGATGCCTGCGGTGGTTCGAAATCCTGTTAAACTGTAGGTCCCTTGTCTAATTAGCATAAAGTGTGCTCAAAATGACCATAGAGCGGTAAACCAAACCAAATCTTCATTGGCGCAACAACGCCATGGTGGGCCAAGGCCGTTCTGTCTATTGGCAGATTTCGAGACATGAGATGCAAGGTAAGGGGCGTCAGCCCTACACTCTACAGTCATATTAGATCGGGACTTACGGGTTAAAGTGAATTTTGCAGAATCACTACAAACACCGGGACTCGAATACGAAACTTGTGGCACAGCGCCATTCACTCGGCCACCAGGCCCAACTATTTAATTATTATATTATATTACATATACTTTTTATTATATTTTTATTTATTATGGAATGAAATGTATGTAGCAAGCTCGGAGAGTGGATTTTAAGTGTGCTAAGCAGCCAAGTGGATTTTTACTAATAAATAAAAGTCATGTGTCCTTTTTACTCCAATTAATTAATAACGTAAAAACAATAAAAAAGTTTAGAGTTCAACTCCTGGAGAGCCAAAAGTAGTATGACTGATGAATACGAAACTTATAAGACTTACAGTTACAACAAATGATATGAAAACAAATCCTCAATAGTGTCTCGGTTAGTACATTAGAATGTGAGAAATGAAGAAACGGAGAATGTATATAAACAGAAATGTTATGCCTGAAGAAATTATAGAAAAGGAAAAAGAGATCATTGTAATGAGAAATGAAAAACTCAAGGTTAGTAGGGGTTAGTGAAATAACTGAATTTATTAATTGTAAGTCGAAAAATCAGGAAGCTTCAAACTGGTGTTATTACACATTATGTAACCAACTTAAATTTCAAAGTTTTCTGTTGCTGTCAAATTACAATGATAAATACGACCTGCATAAATCTGTGCATGCCTTCTTCAAATTTAGTGATTAATTAAATATGATTGACGACAGAAAACTTTAAATAGATTGATTCTTAAATAGATTTCATTAAATATTTGTATGCATTTTTTGTACACATATAATATATTTATTTAATTAAAATTATTTTTTAATTTGTAATATTTTTGAATAATTAATTGTGTTATATAAATTTTGAAATCTCATCATCTAAGTCATTCCTTATAAGCCAACGCAGTTGAAATCAAATATATTATGGATCTTATGGTAGAAATATGAGCATTTTACTTCCAATAATAAAGAAAAACACACCGAAAATTAAAAATAGAATGCACAAATTCAAAATAGTTTAACGTTTTTATATATTATAATAATGTTAAACTATTTTGAATTTGTTTGAATTTGTGTTGAATAGTTTAACATTATATATATATATATATATATATATATATAATGAAAATACTTCTACTACATTAAAATAATCCCAACTGAAATTATGTGCATAATTTATGAATTAGATTGTTGGTATTTGCAAATGCAATTGCATTTCTTCATGTATAAATAATTGTTAATTTAATGTTTATTGCAGGTTTCTTTCGGGGTTCAAAAGGGTCTTACAATGGAATTTTGTATATGCAACTGCTGTCTGTGTGTTGTGCTGCGTCCTTTGTCTTTGTCCATACCACTGGCTGCAAGATTCAGAGAGAGAAGAAAAGAGAAAAGCTCGGTTGTTGAAACAAGAAAAACTTTAATCCATAATTTTTTAAGCTCATTCAATATGTATTTTTGTTCATCAACAGTACGTTACAAGTTGTGAATTGTACATATATTTATTGTTTGTTTTTGAAATATGATAGAAATTTTAATGATTGTTTTTAAACCAAGAATGAAGATGTGAATGTTTGTAAGGGTGTTTAAATAGAAGAAAGAATACATCCAGGAAAATCAAAAAATAGCTGAAAATATGAAAATATTTTTTGATATTTTTACAATATGTTTATCGATTTTATATCTTTTAACCAAAAAAGATATGAAAATATCTTATGATTGTTTGTAATTATTAGAAAAACATTCAAATTTCTTTATAGATAATATAAAAAATGTTTTTGAATTGTACTGTCATTGTAATTACAAGGAAACCGTTTATTTTTAGTTACACATAATGAATAGATTCTTTAAAAATTCATATCTTGTTTTTCTGTATTCTATAGAAAATATTTTATTACACCTGGTTATCTACAAGTCGCCGAACTGGCGATGTTTTGCAAAATGTGGTATGATGTTCATAAATAATTTCAGGAGGATCTTAATAAGGATCTAATCTAAATAAGGTATTAAAAAAACTTGTGATTGATTGTAATTATCCCCTCAAATTGCTTTATAGATTCTGATATCAAAAATTTTTTTTAAATTGTAATGTGACTGAAATTACAAACAAGCCATTTATATTTAGTAACACATAAATATATGAATAGATTTTCAAAAGTTCATGTCTTGTTTTTCTGTATTCTACAGAAGATAATTTATTATATCTGGTTTCTATAAATCGCCAAACCGGCGATGATTTTAAAAATATGGTACGATGTTTATAAATAATTCAGAAAAATATAGCAACCTTATTTATAATTATGCGAGTTATATTTTTTTTCGTTTTCCTTGAGATCGCCTGTTAGTAAAATAATAAATATATTTTAATATAAATTGGCTGAAGTAGTGTTAAAGTAAATAAATTTCTTTATTTAAATTTTTGTATATTAAAAAATAACTTTCGAATTGAATTCAATTTAAACGTTGTTTTTTAATGCAAAAAAAAAAAAAAAGAAAAAGAGAAAATTATTACAAAAAAAAATTATGACGACAAAGCTAAAAATATAAAAAGCACTGTTCGACTGCTTATTCAGAGTAGTACAATGAAAATGTGCATCTATAACTTATACCTAATTGTGATGTCAGCAAAAATGTAATCACGAAACTATAGCGTTGAAGAAGCAAGGACACAAATTAAAGTGACACATTATATACTAATTTTTTGATGTGAAAACATCTATAAAATTGCTCGTAACAGTAGTCGGTACAGCCTATTACAGATTAATGTTTTCATGTCCTGTTGAAATGATAATAATTTGCAAACTATACATGCATTGTCTTCTTCATTGACACAACAGGCTCATGGTAGACTTAGAGATAGGATTTCGGCAGATTTCGAGACAGGAGATGTTTTCTTTTTACGGAGTAGGATTGCCAGCTTTATGCTCAACAGTTATATTAGACCGAGACCTACAGTTTAAAGTGGATTCCAAACCACTACAAACATCCATGGCACCTAAGCGCCATCATATTTGTAAACTATATATACTATAAATATACTTTTAATTTGGAAAATATATCATCATGTAGAGGAATTTAGTGGAAGGGAGAAGCCACGCGGGCTGATGGCCAATTGGCTTGCTCTATGGTACCGTTCGAATCCTGGGCGTTTGCATGGATGTTTGTGAGTGGTTCAGAATCCATGTTAAACAGTAGGTAACATGGATTCGTTAATTAGTCTAAAATGTACAAAAAATGGCCGTAGAGCGATAAAGCCAAATCAATTTATGTTCCAGAGTTTTTACTGGAGTGGTGATTGTCCTATCGGCGGCATCTAACTAAATATAACAATAAAAGTCCCAATGAAATAAAATTTATGAGTGTGAAATTCAAAAAATAAGTAAAATTTTTGAGGAAACTTTATAATGACTGCTTATATACAACAGTGGAAAAAAAATTTGTGGAAACTTATCGCAGAAGACAGAGTGACTCAAGAGAATTAAAAAAAGGCTCAAAAGTAATATACAGATAGACAGCATGCATAGGGCCCGGGATCGAAGTAAACACAATGCCACTAATTGTCCCGCTACCGTTAGGAACACCATTATCGAATACACATTTGCAGAAATCTCAATAACATGAAGTGCAAACTTTATGTTGCCTATTTCAGTTACCACAGACCAATTGGGCATACGTTAACATTGTAACGTAGATATTATGTTTCAGTAAATGTGAACATAATTCTTTCATTAATTTTGTCTCCTTATTTTATCCTCCCATTAAATTGTCTACCACATCCCCTCTGTAAATCTGCTCACAGATACACAGTAAGACAGCTGTACAGACCAGAGTACTGTGCCTCCTTCGCTTTAACTGTAACTGGTATCAGTTTTAATTGAATTTCATCGAAAAAAGTTGCTTGTTGGGGGCCATTTTGAAGTCGCCGATACAAGATGGGAAAACTAAGATTTTTATCATGAGACAAAAATATATGTAAAAAATGGACTCCAGGTGCATTTTTTTCTCGGAAAATTAGATGCTGCTACCATCAATACAACTCAGTAGACACAAATGGTGCACTATTATGGACATCTCACAAATGCTGAGAATGATAATGACGAAACAATAATCATTGTGGAACAATTAAAAAAGAAATATATTACATCCTCGTTTTACTGATGAGCTAATTTCTACAAGATTTGCCATGCATTCATTTTTGTCATACACCATGTCAATTCAATAACAAAAATTTCTTCAGATATTTATAAAAGAAACAAAACGACTGATGGCGCTCTGGCCTTTGTTACCACAGGCTTGAGCTTCGAATCCTGGCGGTGGCATGAACATTTGTTAGTGATTTGGAATTCACATTTAAACTGAAGGAATTCACATTTAAACTGAAGTGTAAAAACTGACCATAGAGCGACAAACCAAACGAAACGAGAAAAAGCTACACATTTTTTATAAATTAGGTACAACAAAGCTTATTGTTAAAGAATACTACAATGATGGTACATAATGCTTTAGCAATTGATAGAGTCCCTAAATAAAATTGTCCAACTTTCGAGTTGTTGTAAGGAACAAGTATCATTTGGAGCTGTCTAGTAATTTACAGATTTGATTTTGGAAATAAAAAAACTCAGTCCGAAAAGCTTGATAAATAAACTCAAAATGATAATTTTCATGTTCACACCAAGGGATGGGTACAATTAATCTGTAAAAGCTTAATTGGGATTAGAATTTTAATTAATTAAAATTTTTTATTCTCCATTCCGATTCACTATCAGTTTTAAAAGCACATTTTTAAAATTTTCCTTTTTTAAAGCACAATTTTCTTTTTTAAACATAAATTCAGAAATTTAATATTGATTTACACAAAAATAATTAATGCTGCATTCGAAACAATTGGGATTATATCTATTGTAATGGGGATTCGAGAATAAAATCCTTAACGACACTAATAGCGTTTTTATATTGCTTCAGTGCGAAGTGACTTCATTATACAATTTATGAAAAAGTTCTAGCTTAAAAATGTTTTCTTCAAATGTACGAAAATTAAACAATAATTATATTTCTTCTCGTTTGGCACACGAACATATGGTTTTTGATCATTTTTTTTAGGATTGGAAGACTACTTCAGCGAATTAAGCGGCTTGATGAATATCACATTGAGTTATCAACTAAACGAACTTATTTAAAACTCAACAAGCCTTACCGAACTGAAAGGTTCTGTTTTCATTCCAGAGACGGCCGTGATGTGTCTGTAAGCCGGCGTTGGATTCTGTTGGATTCGATAAGAAAGGCTGAACCTCTCTGATGCCCTCCTTGATGGTTTTCATTCAAAATAGTTGAAGCACAATGTGAATGCGCTCGCAAGGGTCCACTCCCAGCCTCACCCACATACCTGGGGTATGTAGCTCCTACTAGTTACAAAGGTGTGGGTGAAACATCGGTGGGCCTCATGTTTATCACGAACAACCCACTGACAGGCGTTGAAGAAGGTCAGCGTCTTCTGGGATGACATTTAGCAGTAACTACCCCGCACTTTGTGTGTCGCATGGGAGAAAACCAGGAAAAGTCTCATTAAGCAGCCTGAATATCGATGCGAAATGTTTTACACATCTCAGTAGCCATCGAGTCTCTTCGTTTCTGATAGCAGTGATTACAATAATGCCACCAGCGGATCCTGTCCTTCTAGTTATGAATGACTTAGGTGAAATTGCCCGGCATTAGAAAACAAAAATAACAACTTCAGTGAGTCATCATTGTTTTTGGCGCCATCAAAATTTAGAATGAACATCTCCACAGGTGGCATCCGAGAGATTAGCAGACTCCCCCTCCCCCACTCTTCAAACTCATTGGTGATATTTTTTTGGTTTATAGATTGAATGTGCTCTTTCTAATTTATATTTAGCGAGTCACTCGATGGCATTCTTCGTCGGGATTCGAATCAAACTTCTTCAGTTCAGTTAAATATCAGGCCCTACAAGACTTATAAATATATATAAAATATATTTTTACATTTTGTTTCATAATGTTACTAATGATGGACAGTGATCAATTTTGACTGAAAGACCTAAAAATATGCCTCCAGATCTTCAATCATCGTAAAATCCATTGTTATCAATGAATTATTTTTAAAAAAATGGGTTAATTTATCTATAAAATGAAATGAAATGAATAAAGTGAATTTACAGAAGTCCCACATCACTTAATCTTGATAATAAATATTTATTGGAACCCATAACAGTAAGTTTTATTTTTAATTGCAAATTATTTTAGTTTAATCGATTTTTAATTTGCTGTTTCTGTTTTAAATCATAAGATAGTTTAAAATTGACATTGAAATGTCTCTTTTTGAATGATAGTTAAACAAAACAAATTCTCTCATAACAGTTTAATCATTTTAAAAGTATTCATTATATGTTTATAAATGAAATTGTATTTTCCTTTATGGAATCACACGAGTTCATTTTATATAAAAAATAGCCAGATTAGATTTAATTTATGCTTAATTTTATTGTGCATGGCGCCCACCATGTTTCCATGCACAATAACCATGTTTCCTTTCCATGGTGCCTATCATGTTTCTATGCTCCTACCATGTTTCCATGCACTATGTTTTTCTATCGATTAAACTTATACAACAAATTTTACAATCAGCTTCTAAAAAATAACAACAGCTTGTTTCCAAATACACCAACGTTCCTTAATAAGTCCTTTACTAAATTTTTTAAGTTCATTAAGTTGTTTTGTGTAAATTTCGTACGACGTACTTCCTATGGAAATTAAGTAATCGTAAATATTGAGGAAAAGTTAAAGCGTTTTCGGGTACATACATTTTGATGGGAACATACATTTTGTAAATTTCTTATAGTTGATAAATATTCCAACTTTTAAAAGTTAAAAACACTACAAACATCTGTGGGGGCCTACAGGTATGGTTCTTTTTTGTCTATTATCAAATAGAGTCAAAAAAAAACTAAGTAGATATCGCTTAATGAAATAGAGGCATTTTACCAACTATTGACAATAGAATAAGAAAGGAAGATCGTATTCCTATATAATTTTTATTTTTTATTTTACAAGCAATTCAATCACAAGTTAGAAGCAATTAAGCATTGATTCGGTTTACCCAAACGTCAAAGCACTCATCTATTTCCTTTCTAAATATAGACCGTAAGAGTCTCAATTGTACAAGAGAATTCAAAATAAATGTTGCAGTTTACAGAGGTTTAATTTTGGGAAGAGTGTATTTAGAACAACAATGTAGATTTCTGAAGATCATGGACCACACAAAAGAATTTCGAAAGTTATATTGTATTATTTATACATAAGTAATATAATAAGTAAATACTGATTTTAATGCGTAATATTATATAAGTTTAATGTGTTTTAACATTTTGTTTAATTTTTATCGAAATCAAATGCAAAAGCGATCAAGTGTTTTCTTTTTGTTGATCCTTTAACCCCTTTGCACTCGAAGTTTTTTTTTTCATTCGTATTACCAGCAACTCGAAGCGATTTTAGTGAAAAGATCATATTCACATGTAAGTTTGATATACGCATTAAAAGAAACGCATTATTTATATTGTTATTTGCATTGTCTCCGTAGCGGAGCCCTCGAGCTTGAAGACACATTTTAAATGGTTCGCCCGGAACCCTCGAGTGCAAAGGGTTAATATTGTTTGCTCACAAATGTACGTTGATACAAACAAACTTTGCGCATCTTATTGCACTATATATTTTAGACGATCCCATACAATAAATTTTCTTTAATGAAATAAACTTCAGAAAAAAATATATAAAATATTCTTAGAAAAAAAAAGCCATTTGTAAAATTCTCAATGTCTTTGATAGTCAATAGATTTTAAATTCTTGTTGTGTTTGACTGAGAAATAAATAAAATAAAAATAACTCTGACAGGGAATTCTATAAACACCCTATCAAGTAAACGATAAAAGATAAATATCTTGGTTCGAAATAAATTGGAAAACATTGAGAGAAATATTTCTCTAGTATTTAAAGAATTATTGTTAAAATAAGACTTTAGCCTGATCATATTGAATGGTTTAATCCTTCAGCAAAATCTAAAATTTTGAAACATTACTAGTCATACAAATTTGTAAAGTTAAAATTGATATATTATGAAGCAGATATCTAGAAAGGCAATCTTTAAATGTTGATATTATTGAACATTTAAGGATCAATTATTTCTGTAGAGGAATTAAAAATTCTTTATCTTATTACAGAGCGAAAGGCTTATCGAAAAAATGAATGATGACATCTTATTCTTCATGAAAGATGAAATGGAATATCGCGTATATATATATACTTGCAATTAATCTAGGCATATTTATATACATTATTTTTAGAAATTAGGGGAAACCAATTACAACTTATTTGCACGATTGTAGAAAAAAACTTATTTCATTTCAATTGGATTGCACTTGACAATTATTTGAACCCAACAATCACTTTGAACATCATCTATAATAAATATCAATGTAGTATACAGGTGGTTATCAAAAATAATCGAAGCACTCTAAAGTTATAAGGAATCCTTTACTGATATAACGTACGACCGTCTTGGCATGTGGTACACAGCTTGATTCTCAGCAATCGAATCATACAAGTGTTGAATAGTGTTTGAGAATATTCAACCATTCTTCAGGGTGATATTTTGAAAGTTCCCGAGAGATACCGGAGAAGGATATCAATTTCGGATTGATCGCCCTAAAATAGACCATAACAGTTCGATGATACTGAGGTCGGGAAGGCCAAGATAGATATTTCACTTCATCCTCGTGCTCAACAAACCATGGTTGGACGGAAAATTCTATTTCTGGGAAAAAGTTTTCATCATAGCATGAACTCGGTCAGCTAAAACTTTTCTATACTTCTTCCCAGTGATTCTTCCTTTCAAAGTTACAATTGACCTGCAGAAAAACCGCGTCATGGCTGCCTCTTATACTATGACAGATCCACCTCCATGCTTGATAGTTGGAAAAAAAGACAATCACTGTCATATACACTACAAGTCTCGTCCAAACGTGCACTCGTCCTGTTGTGGGGGAAAGTGTGAAAGATGATTCTTTTGACCCTATAATTGTCTTCCACTTATCAATCTACCAGGTTTTGTGGTTGTGGCACCATAAAAGACGACATTTGGTATTAACAAAGGTAACAAATGGCTTGAGAATCACTGATATGCCATAAATGTCCTATTTAAGAAGGTGCCTCCTAACTGTAATTATTGACACTGGAGAATCCTGATATTGATTGAGCTCTGCGGTCATTTTCGCTGCAGTTGTTTTCTTTAGATATTATAATCCGCTTCAATACCCGTAAATCTGATTCACTCAGCTTTTCTTCCGCCCACTATTTTTCTCGGTACTGTGTGTACGCTGTCATATTAGACATCGTACCTCTAGAAACTCCTAAAAACTAGGATGTTTGGGTTACATTTGCTCCAGCCAATAGGTTTCTGCAATTTGGCCTCTTTGAAAGTCTATGAGGTCTGACATATTGAGCTTGGGACAAAAATCCAAGAACTATACAACTTAACTAAAACTCCCCTCATACTACTATGATATACAATTTTTATGTTAAAAAAATG